>BLSH010523637.1:636013-648686 GCA_018402905.1 Glandirana rugosa
GGATGGGAGCACATTGGGGGTACATCTGTTACTACTACACCCACCTGTCTCTGCAGTCGGCTGTCCTGCAGTGCTGTCTCTCTCTGGCAGTCTGGTCGTGTGGCTGCTGGTATAGTGTGGTGGTCAGGTCAGGTGGTGGCCGCGGCTGGCTGTTGGGCCTAGCTGCCAGGGGTCATCTGAAGATGAGTGCTGGCCTGATGGGTGGCAGACACAGCGTGTCCGTCTCGCTCCTCTGAGAGTGAGAGTCCTTCTCTCTCCTCTCCTTGTGAAGACGTGAGTCCCGCTGCAGTGCTGCTGGTCTGCTGGGCGGCAGATACAGTGCTCTCGCTGAGTCGCTCCTCTGGGTCCGTCTCTCAGTCTCTCCTCGTCCTGGGTCCCAGTGGAGTGCTGCGCCTGCGTGACTTACACGCAGCCAGCGCGTCCACCATTGTCCCGCCCCCGCCCCCAGCAGCCAATGACAGAGAGTCATTGGCTCTGATGGATCAGGGGGCAGCCAATCACGCTATGAATGTGCGCCCGTCCAGCGCACACTCATAGAGTTAAATTATTGGCCAATCGGCTCATTACACTTGCTGTTAGCTGACAGCAAGGAGCCGAAAAAAAAAAAAAAAAATGAAAAGTCAATGTACCGGCGCCACCTGCAGGGGGGCCGGGCTGACTTTTTTTTTTTTTTTTTTTTCCCTTCATCTCAGCGGCGGGGAGGCGGCGCCCAAGCGCCCCTCATACACCAGCCGCCGCTGTTTAGCAGTACCTCTGCTCTTTTCATGGGTCACACAGACCACAGGTTCTTCAGTGATGACAGGTACACTCTAACACACACAGCTTCACTCTGGCCTTAGTCCTCAGGCTGTTTACTGTCTCTTATAGACACACAGGCTTTGGCTGCCTCCTGCAGCCCCTCTGACTCCTGGAGTCCTCTTGACTCCCCATGCGCAGTCTGTTGGGTGGAGATGGCTTCAACTGGGAGAGCCACGAGGTATTCCTTCATTATAAGGCCTCATGCACACAGGACATTTTTTGACATTTTTACAGCTGTTGTTTTTAGCTGCAGGCGTTTTTTTTCTACAGTCATTAAACTCTCCATCATGTTAACCTATGTGTTCATGCACACATAGGCTGTTATCAACTGTTTTTGGCAGGGACGTTTTTGAGCTGTAAAAATACCCAAGACCAGTGGGTTCTGAGAGACTTTTTGAGCTGTAAAAACGCTCTAACGCCCAAAAACACACAAAAATGTGGCTCACCAACGTTTTTGGACGTTTTAGATCAATTGAAAAAAAAAAATGGCTCAAAAACTCAAGCGCTAAAAATGCGCATAAACACTGCTGCAAAAACGCTCAAAAAAGCTGAAAAAAGTCACTAAAAGCTGCTGACCTTTTTAGGAGGTTTTTTTAATGTCCTTCGTGCATGAGGCCTTAAGGCTTACCTAAGCACACACCCTGTTGGTCATCTACACAGGAGATACCGTCCCACCCATTCAGGTATACCAAAACCTGGAGAAAGCTGCAAAAGCTGTTTTCCCCACTCCACAGCCGCATACTGTAGTCCTGCACAGAGCCAGTGTGCACATTCTGTGTCCTTTAAATCACTATATATATATATATATATATAAATATATATATAGAGGGCGAGAGAGAGAAAAATTGGAGCGGAACCTAGGAGAATCCTTAGAGATTTCCCACTGAAATAAAATATGGATCTCCAAAGCTAAATAGTTACCTAACATACTAGCACAAGAAAACCCTTACAAATTGCTTTCTGGTTGGTACATGAGCCCCAGCCATACGACAGGAACAAAGCAAAAGACACACAACATTGATCAGCAAGGAGGCTTTGCAGCACATGGTCTTAAATAGAGCTTCCTTAATTGGAGACTGGGGTGGAGTTCACTGGGAGGAGATTACCCACAGATGGTGATGAGCACGGCCTCTAGGCTGACACAACTAAGAGGTAAGCAAACAGACAGGGCATGAATGTTACTATAGGTTCATGACAATGAGCATGCTGGAAAACCAGCAGCCGACCAGCTCTCGATCAGCGCTCTCAGCCATTTGGAGTGTTCTGGAAAAAAAAAAAAAACTGTTAGTGTGTACCAGGCTTTAAGAAAACTATAGTACAGCGCTCTATGGGCTGGATCCAAGAGGTGAATAGAATTATAACATGAGGCAGTTCTGAAAATATTGGATGAAAACTCAAAAGGATTTTATTGCACCATAAGGCAAGTCAGTTAAAGACTGGAAGGTTAAAAATACAAGTACAGAAAAACACCAATGTTATGGTTTATAAATATGATGAGCCAACGTTACCACTAAAGACCTCAAGACATGAGGGGGGAGAGATCCCAATGGCTGCTGGCTGATAATGGAAGAGTGGCTACCTCCAAGGAGATTGTGGCCACAGATGGAGGAAGGATGGAGAGCTGCCCGCACCCAAGCTGGAGAGGGTGTAGAACTCTTGGCCAGATGGAGCAGATGTGACAAGTCGGGAAATTGCCCAGGGACTCGGAGGAGCCGAGCGAAGCCGAAGAGGTTCAGCGTGCCTGTGTGATGTCAGCACCGAGCCGGAGGTGAAGGAGGAAAGGGAATTGAGTGGTCCGTCATGGAACGCAGGTTGGTCTTGGTTGCCGTGACTACACATTTTGTGCGCTTGCGCTTTTTCAAAGTCACGGAGGAATCGGCAACACGGATATATATAGAGACCTAATGTAAGGACGGAAGTGTGAGCAGATTCTCAGAGCCTGAGGATTGTTGTTAACCCCTCAAGACCCACACAATTGGCAAATCTCTGCCTATTGAGGAACATTATTGGGTTTAATATAACCAATTTTTTACACAGACTTTATATAGAATCTAAAAACAATGAAGCAGAAATACAAAAAGAAAACAAAACAAAAACAAAACCAACAACGACAATACACACAACGCAGCTGTGAGCAAAGGGGCTATTATAAATGTATTATGCTTCGATGAGCATATTGTTTTCTATAGCAGGTACATTGACAACATTTTACTCATCTGGAGTGGGGGCCCAGATGTTTTCACCTCCTTTTTTGGCCCATCGTAATACCAACACATTGGGATTGTCCTTTACACATGTGCTGGACCCCAAGGAGCTGTTTTTTCTGGACCTGGTTTTGTCCCATGAACAACAGACAATCATCACCAGAAATCACACCAAACCCACTAGTGGAAACTCTTATCTCCACTTCGCTAGTTGTCATCCCCCAACATGGAAGACAAATATTTCCAAAGGACAGTTCAATAGACTGAGAAGAAGCTGCTCCAGAGTGGATGACTACATCTCACAGGGTAAACTCATGCAGAGGAAATTTGAGAAAAAAAGGTTATCCCGCAGATTTAGTTCAGGAAGCTTTCATCTCCCACATGGGCCTGTTATCTAAACCCAAGGCAGTGGCTGATAAGCACATGGACGGTACTGTAAGATTTGTATCCACTTACAATAAATATAGGTCCATTTCCAAAATTATCCGCAACATTACAAAAGTTTGCAACTCGATCAACGAGTGGCTCCAACGTTGTCTCCTACTCCTCAAATCGCTTTCAGAAAGCAACGTATGGTGAAGAACATCCTAGCTCCAAGCAAACTACAAACTCTTAATATAAATCGATGTGAATGGATGTGGCGCTGCCCGAGTATCTTGGGTATTGTGATACAAAAATAGTTTGGCCTGAGGTGCTAGTGTTAAATACTAGTGTGGGGGTGAGTTTTCTCTCATAGATAAGTGTCCTAGTCTGTGAACCTCTATATAGTTGCCATAAATGTTCCAAAGTGCATGTGTGCTCCAATAAAATATTATATAACTTATATTCTAAAAACTTTCATCATAATGGAAAAAAGGGATACAACAAAGGCTAATTAACATAAAAGTGAACGTGATAATATGATCCAAATCACCCCTTCATAAAAAAAATTTTGACCCCAAAAATGTGCTAGTATGCATGTGCTAGTATATCAAGTGTAACCTTGATATGTGCTGGTAAAAGATTCCTTCCTGACCATATGCGTGATGGTATGATCCTGATAATGGCCTTTAGGCGAAGTTCATAGAAAGAGATGTGCTAGTATATATGTGCTAGTATATCCAAAAATATTTTTTACCAAAGACATGTGCTAGTATAAATTTATTACTCTGTCCATATGCCAATGGACACCATCCAATTTTCACTCCTATTATTTCCAAACATCCGGGAATGTTATATATATGTCCCCTAATTATATCATCTTCTATAACTTTGACATGAAATCAGTTAGTTCTCCAGATGACCAACATATCTTGTTAAATCATGCAAAAAGTGCTCAGTGCTCAACAGTGACAGTTCTTATAACTCCTTTTCTTGGGACCACTTTCGTGTGCCGTATATGTGTTGTTTACATGTTCTCCCCAGTAGGACCCCTCCTTACCAGAGGGCACTACCCCTGCAGGGGTAAAGTGCCTATCTTTCAATCCTTGTTGTTCCTCGCGTTGAGACGTTGATCCACCGGTGTTAGGGAAATAAACAGAAAGAGGATTCCATAGCGCAATATGTAAAGGGTATCCTTATTTATTCAAACGTAGGTGAATATCCAAAATAGAGATCGAACAGTCATATAAAAAGAGAGTAGTCCAATTCTAATTAAAATTGTCCGTAGGATGCCACAGAGCCGGCTCAAGCGTGTTCGCGCTCCTCTATTATGGGAAAGTCCCGTCCGCTTCCTGTGTGAGATAGAGGTGTGCTGCTTCACCAAGCTATTCTGTTGAGACCGGATGTGACGTCTGGACGCACATCCGTGAATACACGGCAGGCGGTGTGGAACTGGATATACTGCAGTGTATATAGACAGTCCCGTGATCTAACCCTTTGGGCATCCCACAGTTATCACTTCTCCCTATCCAAGTTTATTCCCTAAAATAAAACAACAAAACAAAGTACCGGCCTGTTCCGTGACTCCGGATGTGTGAGAAATGGTGTGACTGAGGGCAGCAGGCAGGTGAACCACAACTACCAGCCACTCCCAGGGGAGAACATGGCTACAGACCCACCGGAGTTTATCATTTCACACTTATTTGTAACAGTAAACTGAACTTATATAGCGTAATACAGTATTTTGAAAGACCATCACGCTGTTTTAACCCCTTCCACATTGCGCACAGTAGATTTACTGCAGCAGTGTGGACGGGTCCTGCGAATCGCCGTAAAGAGACGGTGATTTGCGGAGTGGCCCCTAGGGGGAGCGCGCGCCGCACTCCGGAGGAGTGTGCCCACGGCTCGGGCAGACCCGATGTCCGCCGGCGAGCCGCGATGAGCGGCCAGAGCCAAAGAGCGGGGAACCACCGATGTAAACACGCCGGTTCTCCGCTCTGTCAGTGCGGGCATAGGAGATCTACTGATCCCTGTCACTGGGATTAGTTAGATCTCTTATGCCCATAACAGCCCAGCCCCCCCACAGTTAGAACACACCCAGGGAACACAGTTAACCCCTTCACTACCCCCTGCAGGTTAACCCCTTCACTGCCAATTACATTTATACAGTAATCAGTGGATATTTAAATTTCTGATTGCTGTATAAATGTCATTGGTTCCAAAAGTGTAAAAATGCTCCGACATGTCCACCCCAATATTGCAGTACTGTTAAAAATCGCAGATCTCCCGATTACTAGTAAAAAATAAAAAAAAATAATAAAAACCCCAGAGATTAATTCTCATCATCTGTAAACACGGCAACTTTTGTGCAAACCAATCAATAAACGCCAACTGCGATTTTTTTTTTAATCAAAAATATGAGGAAGAATATAAATCGACCAAAACCGATGGAAAAAACGTTTTTTTTATGAGTTTTTTTTTTGGATTTGTATTTTAGCAAAACGTAAGAAATTTGTGTTTTTTTTGGGCTCTTCTTTTGGTTATAGCGGTGATCAGAAATGAGGCAAAGGGAATAAAATACCACCAAAAGAAAGCTCTAACCAGGCAGTGGGAAAAGCAAATAGAATTCTGGGATATATCAGTAGAGGGATCACCAGCAGGAGGAAGGAGGTTCTGATTCTTCTATATAGATCTTTAGTGAGACCTCACTTAGAATACTGTGTCCAGTTCTGGAGACCACACTTACAAAAAGATATTGATAAAATAGAACGAGTTCAGAGACGGGTAACAAAAATGGTGAAAGGTCTGGGGGATAAAACATATCAAGAGCGACTTCAGGAACTTAATATGTACAGTCTGGAGGAAAGAAGGGAGAGGGGAGACATGATTGAAACCTTTAAATACATCAAGGGGGTGAATAAGGTTCAGGAGGGCAGTCTTCAATATGAAACCAAAATCAAGAACACGGGGACATGACCTCAAACTAACTGGGGGGGAAGTTCAAAACTAATCTTAGAAAGTATTATTTTACTGAAAGGGTGGTTGATGATTGGCATAAACTACCAACAGAGGTTGTGAGACAGTCAACAGTAAATGGCTTCAAACATGCTTGGGATAAACGTAAATCTATAGTCAGACAACAAGGTTAATGTAAAAAAAAAAAAAAAAAAAAAAATAAAATAAATAAATAAAAAGGGGCAGACTCGATGGACTACTCAGTCTTTTTCTGCCGCCACTTTTCTATGTTTCTATTTGTGGGAAAAAAAGGACGCATATTTTGTTCGGGTACAACGTCGCACGACCGTGCAATTGTCAGTTAAAGTGACGCAGTGCCGAATTGCAAAAAGTTCTCTGGTCCTAAAGGGTGAAATTCTTCCGGGGCTGAAGTGGTTAATGTTCCATTTTAAAAGCAGCAGTGTTCTGTCAAATTAGCAAAGCTGTCAAATCAGCAGGCTTGCCGCTGCCTTTAAAATTCAACATCAAAACAGTGTCACATATTTCTGGCCAAGAGTTCGACACCCTCTCCAGCTTGGGTGCAGGCGGCTCTTCGTCCTTCCGCCATCTGCGGCCACAATCTCTTTGGAGGTAGCCGTTCTTCCACTCGGATTTCCACTCTCCCCAGCATGACCATTGGCGCCCCTCATGCTTTACCAGCGAGCCCTTCAGATAGTGTTAACCCCTTCATGTCTTGAGGTCTTTAGTGGTAACGTTGGTTCATCATGTTTGTAAACCATCACGTCAGTGTTTTTTATGTGCTTGTATTTTTAACCTTCTAGTCTTCAACTGACTTGCCTTACGGTGCAATAAAATCCTTTTGGGTTTTCATCCAATATGTTCAGAACTGCCTGATGTTATAATTCTATTCACCTCTTGGATCCAGCCCATAGAGCGCTGTACTATAGTTTTCTTTTTGTTTATTCCATATTGTTCCAGTGTATGCCAGCTGCACTGGCCTGAATCCACCACTGGTTGCAGATTGTCACCTTTTTAAACAAGACGCACAGTTTCCTGTGTATGTACCAGGCTTTAGGCAGAGTATAACCACCATTATCTTTTGCTTCTCCTCTGGAAGATCCAGAGGCCTACTATACTTACAATTTTGCAGGTAAAGGTCACAACAAGAAATAAAATTAGTCCATTATGACGGTTTTTTTCTTACTTTTATTTTTCTTTTTTTTAATGTAATTAATTTTTATTATTTTTGCAAATTAAAGTATTACAAACGTGCCAAGGCATCAGTCATTGATACAGCAATACACCATGTATACTGAGTAAACGCCATATCAGCATGCAGTGTATGTACATGTCAAAAAGATTCAAATGTTAACAGAGTCAGTATAACCAGGTCTGCTGATACTCGTCATCTGTGAGACCCCCACTGACACATAATTAGAACACCACAGAGAGAGATAACAGAAAAAAACAAAAAGGAGACGAAAAGAGGGGAAAAAAGAGAAACCAAAAGGTATATAATCCAGATGCATATATTATGAGCTACCAGATACCAGATGTAGAACACATTAATTAAGCATTTGTTAGGTTTCACAGTGAACTTGAATGAATAACACTGTCCCAACAGTGTCGATAAGGACATTTATAGTGAATTTATATAAAGAAACTCAATATATAACTCGCTGTCTTTTATGTCATTAGAATAATGCATACAACCAGACCAAATATATTGTAATTTGTCTTATCATCCTATCCTGGGATGTTAACACACACTGCTCCACCTCCATTATCCTATCCACTTCCACTTTTTAATCAAGAATAGTAGGACACCTATACCTTTTCCAGAACCTGGGGATAAGGCTCTTTGCTGCATTCAACATGTGAGGGGTGACACTGTTCTTGTACGATTTAATAGACAAAGGTGCATTGTGGAAAGGTAGTGAAGGGGGGGGCTGTCCAAAATGTTTTAATTATAGGCCAATACCACCACAAATGAAGGAATGAGCCTTCCTGCGCACAACTTCTCTGGCAATCGGGGGAAGTTCCCGGGAAGAGCCTAGATAAGCGAGCAGGGGTTTTACACCAATGTGAAATACATTTGTAGCACAATTCTTCTGTTTTTGTGTTAATAGGCAAGACATGGGAGGGTTTAATCGAAATAAGCTTCCTTGGCTTTGTGTTTGGGATCATTTTCTTGCTGAAATGTCCACCCTCGTATCATCTTTGTCATCATGGTAGATGGCAGCAGTTTTTCAACTTCAAAGAAATTAAGTTTGCCAGTACCGTATGCTGAGAAGCAGCCCCACGCCATGATGTGCCCACCTCAAAACAACACTGTTGGTATGATGTTTTGGGGTGATTTGCAGTGCCATTTGACCTCCAAACGTGGTGTGCATTATCGTATCCAAAGTGTTCAACTTTGGTCTTATCTGACCAGACTATATTCTCCCAGTATTTCCCAGGCTTGTCTAAATGTTGTGCAGCAAACTTTAAACGAGCTTCAACATGTTTTTTCTTAACCACTTAAGGACCGGAAGGATTTCCAGCTTTAGGACCGGAGCCCTTTTTGCGATTCGGCGCTGCGTCGCTTTAACTGACAATTGTGCGGTCGTGCGGCGTTGTACCCAAACGAAATTTGCGTCCTTTTTTTCCCACAAACAGAGCTTTCTTTTGGTGGTATTTGATCACCTCTGCGTCATTTCTGATCGCCGCTATAAACAAAAGAAGAGCGACAATTTTGCAAAAAAACCCAAATTTCTTACTTTTTGCTAAAATACAAATCCAAAAAAAAAATATAAAAAAACATTTTTTTTCACCGTTTTTGGCCGATTTATATTCTTCCTCATATTTGCGATAAAAAAAATCGTTTATTGATTGGTTTGCGCAAAAGTGGTCGCGTTTACGGATGATGAGAATTCATTTTTGGGGTTTTTATTTTTTTTTTATTTTTTACTAGTAATGGCGGTGATCTGCGATTTTTTGCGGTACTGCGATATTGGGGCGGACATGTCGGAACGTTTTGACACTTTTTTGGGACCATTGGCATTTATACAGCGATCAGTGCTATAAAAATGCACTGATTACTGTGTAAATGCCATTGGCAGTGAAGGGGTTAACCTGCAGGGGGCGCGCTAAGGGTTAAGTATGTTCCCTGGGCATGTTCTAACTGTAGGGGGGCTTGCCTAGCTGGGGAAGGGAAGTGGTCACAGCCTTCATGTACAGGAAGGCTGTGATCACAGCTCTTCCCCCTCACACAGAGCGGAGGTCCGTGTTTACTTACACGGACCTCCGCTCATTCGCTCCGGGGGGGGCATCGCGGGTGGCCGGCGGCAATCGAAGCCGCCGCACCCGCTCCCTGGCCCCCCCGAACACAGTGAGCGTGCGCGCGCGCCTCCGGCGGCGCGCGCACGCTCACAGTGGCTCTGTATCGCGCCCGCCGTCGTATGACGCCGATTTGCGTTACAGAGCCACTCTGTCGCCGTCAATTGCCGACCAGTGGTCGGCAAGCGGTTAAGCAATGGAGTCTTGCGTGGTGAGTAGGCATACAGGCCATGGCCGTTGAGTGCATTACTTATTGTTTACTTTGAAACAATTGTACCTGCTAATTCCAGGTCTTTCTGAAGCTCTCCACAAGTGACCCTTGGCTCTTGGACAACTCTTCTGATAATTCTTTTCACTCTTCTGTCAGACATCTTGCGAGGGGCACATGGTCGTGGCTGGTTTATGCTGAAATGATGTTAAGTTTAGAAATCCCTCTGTAGCCAATGCCATCACAGTATGTTTTGCAACAATAAGGTTGTAAAAGTCTTGAGAGAGCTCTTTGCTTTTACCCATCATGAAATGTTTCTTGTGAGACACCTTGGTAATTAGAAGCTTTTTTATGGGCTATCAGTTAAGACTGAACCAGCTGATATTAATTTTCACCGACAAGGGGCAGGATTGCTTTCTAATTACTGATAGATTTCAGATGGTGTCTTAGCTTTCCGTGCCTTTTTGCACCTCCCTATCTTCATCTATTCAATACTTTCTCCCTGTGCCATTTCATTTTTATTAAACATAACTTAATTTCTGAATGTATTTGTTTTGGTTTCTTTGTATGTATGGATTGCATGGGTTGTTGTTACCGACATGTGGTGAAAATTTCATGTCAATAGCACCTTTAGAAATATATTTACCTATAAAAATGGTGACAAGTTCAATACTTATTTTACCCGCTGTAAATATATATATGTATATATATATATATATATATATATATATATATATATATATATATATATATATATGTATATGTGTGTGTGTGTGTGTGTGTGTGTGTGTGTGTGTGTGTATATATATATATATATAGTATCTCACAAAAGTGAGTACACCCCTCACATTTGTGTAAATATTTTATTATATCTTTTCATGTGACAACACTGAAGAAATGACACTTTGCTACAATGCAAAGTAGTGAGTGTACAGCTTGTATAACAGTGTAAATTTCCCATCCCCTCAAAATAACTCAACACACAGCCATTAATGTCTAAATCATTGGCAACACAAGTGAGTACACCCCTAAGTGAAAATGTCCAAATTGGGCCCAAAGTGTCAATATTTTGTGTGGCCACCATTATTTTCCAGCACTGCCTTAACCCTCTTGGGCATGGAGTTCACCAGAGCTTCACAGGTTTCCACTGGAGTCCTCTACCACTCCCCCATGATTACATCACGGAGCTGGTCAATGTTAGAGACCTTGCACTCCTCCACCTTCTGTTTGAGGATGCCCCACAGATGCTCAATAGGGTTTAGGTCTGAAGAAATGCTTGGCCAACCCATCACCTTTACCCTCAGCTTCTTTAGCAAGGCAGTGGTCATCTTGGAGGTGTGTTTGGGGTCGTTATCATGTTGTAATACTGCCCTGCGGCCCAGTCTCTTAAGGTAGGGGATCATGCTCTGCTTCAGTATGTCACAGTACATGTTGGCAATCATGGTTCCCTCAATGAACTATAGCTCCCCAGTGCCAGCAGCACTTATGCAGCCCCAGGCCATGACACTCCCACCACCATGCTTGACTGTAGGCAAGACACACTTGTCTTTGTACTCCTCACCAGGTTGCCGCCACACACGCTTGACACCATCTGAAACAAATACATTTATCTTGGTCTAATCAGACCACAGGACATGGTTCCAGTAATTCATGTCCTTAGCTTGTCTTCAGAAAACTGTTTGCGGGCTTTTTTGTGCATCATCTTTAGAAGCAGCTTCCTTCTGGGATGACAGCCATGGTGACCAATTTGATGCAGTGTGCGGCGCATGGTCTGAGCCCTGACAGGCTGACCCCCCACCCCTTCAACCTCTGCAGCAATGCTGGCAGCACTCATACCCGACCATGGAGAGCCCTGTTCTGAGTGGAGCCGGTCCTCTTAAACCGTTGTATGGTCGTGGCCACCGTGCTGCAGCTCAGTTTCAGGGTCTTGGCAATATTCTTATAGCCTAGGCCATCTTTATGTAGAACAAAAATATTTTTTTTTCAGATCCTCAGAGAGTTCTTTGCCATGAGGTGCCATGTTGAACTTCCAGTGACCGGTATGAGAGAATGAGAGCAATAACACCATGTTTAACCCACCTGCTCCCCATTCACACCTGAGACCTTGTAACACTAACGAGTCACAAGACACCTGGGAGGGAAAATGGCTAATTGGGCCTAATTTGGACATTTTCACTTAGGGGTGTACTCACTTTTGTTGCCAGCAGTTTAGACATTAATGACTGTGTGTTGAGTTATTTTGAGGGGACAGCAAATTTACACTGTTATACAAGCTGTACACTCACTACTTTACATTGTAGCAAATTGTCATTTCTGCAGTGTTGTCACATGAAAAAGATATAATAAAATATTTACAAAAATGTGAGGGGTGTACTCACTTTTGTGAGATACTGTATATATACACAGTGTATATATGTGATATACAGTTGTGTTCAAAATTATTCAACCCCCAATGCTGTAAATGGTTTTAGGGAATTTAGTGTACATTTGTAATTGTATTCTGAATGAAATCCTACAAGGACTCCCAACTTATTAAAACTTGTGTTGACATATAGTGTATATATGTGACACATATATATGTCATAGAGTGTTTTCACTCATGTGGGGAGTGTAAAAACATTTATAAAATAATATAGAAAAAGTACACTGTTGTGACGTCTTTACTGTTAAACGATGTTACATTTCATCACTCACATGTCGAACATATTGTCACATTTAAACGACAGGGGAGTTTTATTGAGTTGTGTGTCAGTAATTACAGATTTGACGACCGTTGTTTTCACTCATGTGGGGATTCACTTTTACAGGTTTAATCCGGGTTAATCGGTAA
>BLSH010523637.1:661670-672196 GCA_018402905.1 Glandirana rugosa
TGGGGTGGGCAGGGGGACCTTGACTCCTCCCGAAGGTAGCGGTTTGTTGGGTTTTAGTCGAGAGTCCGGCGTTTTCTCCCAGGACACGTTCTTCGCGAGGGCGGGGGGTTCCAGACCTCCCCTTGAGGATGCCCCACATAGTGTTTAGGTCTGGAGACATGCTTGGCCAGTCTCTCACCTTTACCCTCAGCATATTTAGCAAGACAGTGGTCGTCTTGGAGGTGTGTTTGGGATCGTTATCATGTTGGAATACTGCCCTGAGGCCCAGTCTCCAAAGGAGATTGGGCCGCATTCATTGTTCTCCCACAGTGTTCCAGGGAGCCTGACGGGAGCTTGACACGTTGTAAGATGGCTCACATGCCTTGATCCCCCTCCAGACCTTGGGGGGCGGGAGCGCTTCTTGCACAGGACCCTCTTTTGCGGCCTGAGAGCTGATTTTGGGTTGTTTGGCGATGGAAGCCCTCCTCAGTTCCAGGGGGACGGGTGGGGTGGGGGGGGGGGATTTTTGCCCTTATAGGGCTGTTTGGTTTTATATTTATATTATATTATAGTTTATATTCATCACATTTAGTTTATACAAAAGGACAGTTTCAGCATTGCATTGTCTTACAACCATTTCTGTGCAGGTCCAGCAGCCATGTTCACAGGTAGCTCATAACCTTTACCCTGTATATTACTCCCACTGCACTGACTATGTCCTCACTTAGGGCTCACCAGAGGGCTGAACTCCCTGACTAAGCGGTCGCTGGTGTTTTCAATTTATTAAATCCTATAGCCCACATATCTGCGTGCTGCAGGAAACCCACTTGGCCCTTAAACAACCATGGGTGGAATACCATTACCATTCTAGCTACTCCACCTATGCACGGGGGTGTTAGCGTTTTATTTCTGGAGACACTCCCCTTTAAACTCCTGGACTTGGCCCTGGACCCGGACAGTAGATATGTTATCATTCATGCTCTAATATACTCACTGAAATGGGTGTTAGTTGGCCTCTCTGGCACTACTAAACCGGATAACGGCTAAGATAGCAGAATTTTCAACTGAAAATGTAATTTTATTAGGGGACTTTAATCTAGTCCCACATATGAGCATTGACAGATTATCAACCACTGTCCCTCCTAGCCCTGGACCTCCAACATGGGCAGAGACATATGGGTTCACTGACGTGCAGAGGTGGAGACACCCATTGGCGTGAGCCTACACATGCCACTCGGCCTCATATTGGACCTTCTCTCGCATAGACCTGATCTTCATGGGTAGAGGGCTCATACCTAGAGTCAAAGATGTCAATATTCTTCCTAGGGGGATTTCAGACCATGCCCCCATGCTCTTGCACCTGGAGTTTCCGGCAGCCCCGGTTGTAGGTCTCTGGAGACTATACAGGTTCTAGGTGACGGGCTCTGCAGTTGAGAAGGCTAGGGAGGCAATAGTAGATTACTGGGCGGTGAACACAGGCTCTGCCAATGTTTTGAAGGAATGGGACACCTTCAATGCCTATATAAGGGGACAGTACCAGGCTATTATATCCAAGGTCCACAAAGGTAGAGGAGCTGATTACAGAAGGCAGAGTCAGAAGCGAGTGCCCAGGAGTAGAGTTGAGCGAACCTCTGGAAGTTCGGGTTCTGCTGGTCCGTCCGAACTTCGGGACAAAGTCCGGGTCCGGGTCCAGACGGAACCCGAACGATCGCACGGACAACGAACCCCATTGAAATCAATGGGGACCCGAACTTTTAGGCACAAAAATGGCTGTAACAAAGTCCTGGAAAGCCCTAGAGGGCTGCAAAAGGAAGTAAAATGGGGGTAAGGGTAGGGCAAGTGCCCTACAAAAAAATGGGGACAGGGAAATAACTTTAAATATTTTAAAAAAAAAAAACACATAAAAAATGCAAAAATGGAGGTGAATGTGGATCATCTTCAAACTGTGTCTGAAAAGTATTAATTAACGGTAGAAGCCATATAACTGTTCTAAAATCATCTTCAAACTAGGGCAAGTGCCCTACAAAAAAATGGGGATAGGGAAAATAAATTAAAATCAAATAAAAAAATGGGAAGGGGGGTGGATGTGGAGTAGGAGCCTAGAGGTTGACTAGGCCGTGACCGTGGCAGTGTAGGTGGAAGTGGCGGTGGTAGAGGAGTAGGAGGAGGTAGCCAACATGGTTTTTTTTTTTTGTATTGAGGCCTATTCAAAAAAACATGGTAGTGTTTTATGTGGGTTTATTGCAGCTGCTGTTGTGACCTATGTACCCCAGTTGGTGTCATAGGAAGATTAAAAACGTTTGTATTTGAACAGCGCATTGCTAGTATCTACTGTGCCGTTATGTGATAAATGTTGGCCACCCAATGTATCAGTAATTATTAATTTCTCCTTCTTCTATTACAATTTGATATTATTGCTGCTGTAGCCCATGTGCACAAGTGTGTTAGAGTATTGATGATAAAATAAAGTAATGATAACAATAATGATAATAATAATAGCAATGATGTTAAAATAAAAATAATAGCAAATAACGTTAAAATAAATCACTGTAAATCACAGTTTTTGCCAGCTTTTTAATCTCTGTTGTTGCTGCTGTAGCCCATATGTAAACTTAATGCTCAATTGCAAACCACTATGACATTAATAACATGCTTTACAGTTGCTGTTTTTTCAAAGTGCTTATTATAGTGCTCACAGGTGCTCCTTATAGTGCATACATATTTGCATACAAGATTTTAAATGGACTGTATAATTGAACGGTTTTAGACCAAAGGAAAGTCATAGCACACATTGCACCGGCACTTTTCATATATAGAGATACAAGCCATAATATGTATGCACCATAAGGAGCACCTGTGAGCACTATAATAAGCACTTTGAAAAAACAGCAACTGTAAAGCATGTTATTAATGTCATAGTGGTTTGCAATTGAGCATTAAGTTTACATATGGGCTACAGGGGGTTTTCATGCCCAGTATTGAGGTGGCTAAACACCACTGAGTTTTTTTATTTGTTGCTAAACATCAAAAAAAAATTAAAAAAATTAAAAAAAAAATGTTTTTCTGAGTTTGTAATAACATTTTGCACATAAGTAATTTTTCTTCTTCACTGATGTGCACTGATGATGCAACACTGATAGGTGACACTGACGAGGCAGCAGTTATGGGCTGTACTGATAGGCAGCACTGATGAGCTGAACTCATGGGCACTGATGAGTTCCACAGCGTGAGCATGGTGGAGGTGCCTTTTAGAGCTGACGTAAGCACCTTTTTTGTCCCTGCAGAGGTCTATTTTTATGTTCCTTGGGCTTTTCTTGGTCCGGATTTTCGATCTGAGCGGTCTTCGGATCTCTGTGGAGTGATTATTCTATGTTCCTTGTGCAGTGGGAGTTTAATCACGAATTGATGTCCTGGAAGGTTGATCTCATTTCCATTCAATGCGTATACCCAGAGTTATCTGGTAAGAGTACCCTATCTTGAAATGGTGGAGGTTTACTTTGCATGCTGGTGGATTCTAGGACTGTAGTTCACTACTCATCGTACATGGAGAGATCTAATAAGACCGCATTGACCTTTATGGACTAAGTTAATTCATTTTATGATTTTCACATATACATGTTTTTTACTTTCTTGATGTGTGTTGCACATTGGGTAATATTTATCCACACTGATAAGCACCTTATTGTCTAATATATGGACATTTTATTTATCCTGTTTGTATATCACTACCAATAGTGGGATTGCATTTGAAGTTTAATAGCGCTGCACTGTATTATACCAAGTTGCACTGATAGGCAGTTCTGATGGGCACTGAGGTGGCTCTGATGAGGCAGCACTGAAATACGGCACTGATGGGCTGTGATGGTGGGTACTGGTGAGCAGTACTCATAGGAGGTGCTGATGAGCTACACTGATAGGTGGCACTGGCAATAATGAGATGCACTAATGGGCACTGATAGGCAGCACTGATGTGCTGCACTGGTTGGCACTAATAGGCAGCATTTATGGGCATTAATACGTGGCAATGATGGGCTCTGATAGGCAGCACTGATGAGCTGCACTGATGAGCACTGATAGATGGCTCTGGTACTTAAAGGTGGCACTGATGACCTGCACTTATGGGCACTGATGAGCTGTACTGATGGGCACTGATATGTGGCACTGATGAGCTGCACTGATGGGCACTGATGAGCTGCACGGATAAGTAGCACTGGTGGGCACTGATAGAAGGCACTTATGGGCACTGATGGGCTCTGATAGACAGCACTTATAGGCACTGATAGATGGCACTTCTGGGCACTGATGAGCTTTGATAGGCTGCACTGATGAGCACTGATAGGTGGCGGTGGCACTGGCGAGCTGCACTGATGAGCACTGATAGGTGGCACAGACACTGATAGGTGCCACTGATGAGCTGCACTGATGGGCACAGATAGATTGCGGTGGCACTGATAGATCACACTAACACTGATAGGTGGCACTGGCACATATAGGTGGCACTGATGGGCACTGATAGATCACACTGGCACTGATAGGTGGCACTGGCACTTATAGGTGGCACTGATGGGAGCTGATAGGTCGCACTGGCACTGATAGGTTGTAACTGGCGCTTATAGATTGCACTAGCACTGATAGGTGGCACTTGCACTTATAGCTGGCACTGATGGGCACTGATAGATCACACTGGCACTTATAGATCGCACTGGCACTGATAGGTGGCACTGGCACTTGTTGGTGGCACTGATGGGCACTGATAGATCGCACTGGCACTGATAGGCGGCACTGGCACTAATAGGTGGCACTGATGGGCACTGATAGATCGCACTGGCACTGATTGGTGACACTGGCACTGATGAGCTGTGGTAGATTGCCAAGGAGGCACTGTGATAGCCAGAACCACAAAACCCCAACACCTCCTGCCCGTCCTCCTAAAGAGTTAACCAACTTCAGATGCAAGTATTCCTGCCTGACAACCTACCCAGCCCCATGCAGAGGCGAGCTTTCTTGTGGTGTTCTTGTTAGGCTGGTACTGGGCGGGCACTTCCTTCTTCTTCCTCGCCGCGGCACCACAGATCCTTTCCCATGTGCCTCTGGGGCCAGCCTCTGACGTCACGCCACACGGCCCCGGACAGGGAAGTGTGTTGCAGTGACTGTGGACTGGACTCCAGGGGGAGGATTTCAGCCTCAGCACACTGATACAGTAAGAGACGAGTCTATACAACATAGCTGTTCTCTGCAAGGGGCCGGGCAGCAGCAAGCTGTATGTAGCGCATAGTGTCCGGCCGGCTAGCCTCCTCCGCCGGCTCACTCGACAGTGACAGTGCAGTGGACCGGTGATGTAATTTATGTAGCCGCCGCGGTTGGCGGCCGGTAATTGTGTAGGATATCAGGATCTGTGGGCCTATATTGTGGTAGGGGCCTGGAGGAGCTGCAGCTCCCATAGCCCCTGCGTTAATCCGGCCCTGCTTTAATGGCATCCCAGTCTTAGTCCTTAGGGTTCAATATTGAGTTGGCCCACCCTTTGCAGCTTTAACAGCTTCAACTCTTCTGGGAAGGCTGTCAGCTAGAGATAGTAGTGGCTGCTGGAGGAGTGGATTCTGCTCTCTCCTTCCTCCAGCAGCCGTCCGATGTGGGAGGAAGAGATTGGGCAGGACGACAACACAAACACCTCCCTTCAGGAGAGGGAGAGAAAAGACCCACTGGTGGAGGTAGGGGGAACACACAGAGGCCAGACTCACTGGAGGTGGGGATGGGCGGGGTACACTGTTGGAGGCCCTTGGGACTTCCTGGTACAGGTGGGTGAGACCCACTGGTGCATGCCGCTTGTGATGTCGCCAGTGCCATTTGAGTGGTGTGATCTTTAACAAGAAGCTGCACCAGTGGGGACTGAGGCTGCACTGGTGGGCGCAGAGCGTCACTGATGGGCACTGATAGGCTGCACGGATGGGCACTGAGCCACACTGATGAGGAGGAGTCACTGATATGGGGCACTGATAGGCTGTGCTGGTGGGCATGTTATGTTACAGTTTGGGTTGGCAGCAATGAGGAAGTGGTAAAATTACAGCCCAGCTGCCTGTTTTAAAAGAGCCCTTACTTAGTGGAGCTAAAGGGTGAATACTCTTCTTCTGAGTGACGGACTTTGGGCCTCTTTGGACAATGGGGGATGATGTCACTCCTGCACATGTGGAGGAGCTAGACATCCCGACACTTAGAGACCGGTCTGCAAAACAACCTCACACCATAATCCCCAATACACCAAATGATTTGGACCAGTGCACAAAGCAAGGTCCATAAAGACATGGATGAGTGAGTTTGGGGTGGAGGAACTTGACTAGGTGAGTCCTGACCCCAACCCGATAGAACACCTTTGGGATAAATTAGAATGCCGACTGCGAGCCAGGCCTTCTAGTCCACATCAGTGCCTGACTTCAAAAATGTGATTCTGGAAGAGTGGTCAAACATTAGGATAGACACACTAAATCTTGTGGACAGCCTACCCAGAAGAGTTAAACCTGTTATAGCTGTAAAGGGTGGGTCAACTCAATATTGAACCCTTCGGACTAAGACTGGGATGCCATTAAAGTTCATGTGCATGTAAAGGCAGGTGTCCCATTGATTTTGGTAATATAATGTATATATAAATATATATATACACAGTATCTCACAAAAGTGAGTACACCCCTCACATTTTTGTAAATATTTTATTATATCTTTTCATGTGACAACTTTACATTTACGCGGACCCCTGGTTCCGTAATTATGTCATGTTGTAGTACGGTGGGAAGTCCGGGTAGGGGAGAGAAAAAATCTCTATTTTTACTGATAAATTCCTTAACGTAATTTTGTTGCGTCAGTGACAAGGACTCAGTTATGGAGACATCCGGAGTCATGAATAGCCTGTCTTCTTGAGGAGTGGGCACTGCCAATAAAGTCTCTCTGTCTTTCATTGGTTTTAAGAGATTCACATGGTAAATTTGCCCTGGGTTCCTTTTCCCTGGCTGGTAAACTTTGTAGTTCACTTCCCCTACTCTTTCCCTAATCTCAAAGGGACCCTGCCACTTTGCTAGAAATTTACTTTCAACCGTGGGGACTAGTACCAGCACTCTGTCTCCAGGGTTGAAAGTCCGGGTTTTGGCACTGCGATTATAAACCCTTCTCTGGGCTTCCTGGGCACTCTCCATATCTTCTCACACCACGGGGCAGGACTGCTGTGATTGGATTCTGCATCAAGGAAATATGCTCCAAGACGCTGCTATATGTGGTGGCCTCTCCTTCCCACATCTCTTTTGCGACATCTAGCAGCCCCCTGGGATGTCTACCATACAAGAGTTCAAAGGGTGAATACCCCGTAGACGCTTGCAGAACCTCTCGCATGGCAAACCTGAGGTACAGCAGCAACATATCCCAATCCCTCCCATCTTTTTCCACTACCTTTTTCTACATGCTTTTGAGCGTTTTATTAAACCTAAAAGTCCATCCGTTTAGGGGTGGTAGACCGAGGTACGGAGATGGGAGATTTTATTCAGCTTGCACAATTCCTTGGTTACACGGGACATAAATGGGGTGCCCTGATCCGTTAAGACCTCTTTAGGGATCCCCACCCGACTAAACACCTGGACCAACTCCCTGTCGGTAGTCTTAGTGGAGGTGTTCCGCAAGTGTATGGCTTCCGGATAGCGGGTCACGTAATCTAGTATTACCAGGATGTGCTTGTGTCCCCGGGCAGACTTTACTACAGGTCCCATGAGATCCATGCCAATTATTTTCGAAAGGCACTTCAATTATGGGCAGTGGAACAAGTGGACTACGAAAATGGGGTTAGGTCGCAGAGAGTTGACACTCAGGGCAGGATTCACAATATTCTCTGACATCTGCATGCAACTCGGGCCAGAAGAATCTCTGGGTTATTCTCCCCCTTTGATATTATCCATACCCCGATTTCCTCCCCTACCTTGACATGTCCATGGGCTAGATCTAGCACCGTCCTGCAAAAGGGTTTGGGAACCACTAGCTGCTCCACCTCGTCCTCACCTCGTTTCACCACCTGATACAACAAATTATTTTTAAGAGCCATGTAGGGAAAAGACGCCCCCCAATTAGGGTCCACAGGTTCCCCATCCATCACCTTCACGTTTTCTTTGGCTCTAAGGAGAGTGACATCCCATAGTTGCTCTGTACAGAAGTCCTCTCTTCGGACCTCTAAGTCAGGTACTACATTCTGTTCACTCTCACAGTCAGGGTCAGAGACATTTTCTGGGTCATTAGCCCCCAGCTGGGAGCTATCTTCCAGCTCCTCCGGCTCCCTAGCCAGTACAGTTAAAGGAAGAGGGTCTCCTCCTTCCTCAGTCCTGCCACCAGTCTCCCCTTCCATTTGGCAAAAAGGGTTGGGTGAGAGTCTCCATGCTTCCGCAGCAGGGGGAGCTCTATCCTCCAGACTCCCTGTGCCTTCCCATTACCTCCAAAAATGAGGAAAATCCCTGCCCACTAGGGCATCTACCCCCACTGAATGAGTCACACTGCCCCAAGGGGTATCAATCTCAACCACCGCCGTCTGGTAGTCACGAGTGTCCCCATGGATGCAAATGTAACCCTGCAGGATTTACACAGTTGCTTTTTACCAACGTTACCACACTACCAGAGTCAAGCAGTGCAGTGACTGGCTTTCCATCAACAAAAAGCACACGCTTGCTTCTCCATGCGTCTATTTATATAAGTATAATCACATTGCATGGGTTCATCATTCAGGGGACTATTGGCAGCAATATTGGCCAATGCATGGCATCGGTAGCACTGTATGTGCTCTATACCCAATCCTTTCCAGTGTCCCCAAGACCTTCCTGGCTTCTTTGGCCAGTATCCAGATCTAGAGCCCACAATTTCTTTAACTGTAGCAGTCTAATCAAATTTCCCCATGCCCCTGAACCCTGGAACAGTCTTACCGGGCCTGCCGGGCGATCATTCACCTCTAGATACATTGGAGTGGGGCACAGATGGATGCAACAAGTCCTCAGCAGCAGTGTATCTCTGCACAAGGTCCACGAGTTGGTTGGCGGTTTTGCTGTCCCCATGACTGACCCACGTCCTCAAAGCAGCAGGGAGCACACGTAGATAGCTGTCCATGACCATGCGCTCTACAATCTGGGGACCTGGCAAAGTCTCCGGCTGTAGCCACTTCCTGGTGAGGTGGACCAGGTCAAACATCTGCGAGCGTGGTGGCTTGTCGGTTATGTAGGTCCACTGATGCACCCGTTGGGCCCGGACTGCCATGGTGACCCCTAGGCATGCAAATATCTCTGGTTTTAGGGTCTCATAGTCCTGGGTTCCAGATCAAAGTAGGCTTTTTGGGGTTCACCGGTCAAGAATGGTGCTAACAGTCCCGCGCACTGTACTTTTGGCCATCCTTCACGAAGAGCGACTCAAAAGTCGTGAGATATCCACAGGTGTCATCTTCTGCATGTGGTAAGAGGCACGTACCAACTTTGGTTCCACTGTCACCGGAGGTGCGGGCCCCTTTTTTAACGCCAGCAGGACCTCCGCAAACTGTTGGTTCATTTCCTGTTGAGCCGCTTGTTGTGCTGTGATAGTCTGGCGACTCTCCTCTCGCTGAGCTGCAGCGGCCTCTGCGACCTGGCGGTTGGTTTCCCGTTGAGCTGCATTGGCTTGTAACAGGGCCTTCAACATTTCTTCCATTCTTAAAAGATGCCCGCTGAACTCTACCACGTGTGGGAGATTAGCTTGTGGGGATCAACTTTCCTGAGGAAAATAGCCAGTGTGCAGGCAACTTTCTTTCAAATCTGGTGGCTTGCCAGATTTATTGGTAAAAGGTTTGCAGGTTAACCAGTTAACAACCGCCCTATAGACAAAAGACGTCTACAGGGCAGTTGCTTAATTCTGGGAGGACGTCTATTGACGTCCTCCCAGAATCGCGCTTCCCGCACGCCCCCTGGAGCGCGCACACGGGAACATCCGTGACCGTCGGGTCCGGGGGACCCGACTGATCACGGATCGTGGTGAATGGCCGCTGTGAGCGGCCTTTTGCCACGTGATCGCGCCGTCAAATGACGGCGTGATCACATGTAAACAAGCCGGCGGAAGCGCTGGCTTTTCTCTCTCCTCTCCGCACCGATCGGTGCATTGCGAGAGGAGAGAGGGGGGAGAGAGGAAGTGCTGTAGCGCTGTGGGCGATCTGTAATGCCCACAGCGTTGCTAAGTGACACAATGCACCCCCACCATCCATTTACCACCCACCCAGCCATCATCACCCAGCCACCCCCCACCCACCCAGCCATCTTCACCCATACATCCACCCCCCACCCATCCTCACCCAATCCATCCTCACCCACCCATCCATCCATCCATCGCGGGTGTCGCGATGTCGTGAAGGAGAGAGGGGGGAGAGAGGAGAGCGTTACGTGGCTAGCCACGCCTCTCCTCTCTCTTTTCGGTCGCGAAGGCGGCCGAACAAATGTACACTAGTGCGGCAGTAAACTGCCGCGCTAGTGCACCGTTTTCCGGCGAGTGTCGCCGGTAAGTGGTGCTAGGCACTA
>BLSH010523637.1:672206-682372 GCA_018402905.1 Glandirana rugosa
CCCACTCGTACCTACCTACCGACCCACTCGTGCCGACCCACCCACTCGTACCTACCTACCGACCCGCTCACCCAGCCATCCATCCATGCTCACCCACCCAGCCGTGCTCACCCAGCCATCCATCCATGCTCACCCACCCAGCCGTACTCACCCATCCATGCTCACCCAGCCATCCATCCATGCTCACCCACCCATCCGTGCTCACTCACCCATCCGTGGCTCATCCATCCCCATCCATGGCTCATTTGTGCCTCATTCATGCTCATCCATACCACATCAGTTCTCATCCGTGACACATCCATGCCACTACAGTGCCCATCCGTGCCACTACAGTGCCCATCATTGCCACTACAATGCCCAACCGTGCTGCTACACTGCCCATCCGTGCCACTACAGTGCCCATCCATGCCACTACAGTGCCCACCCGCGCCACTACAGTGCCCATATGTGCCACTCTACTGCTCATCCGTGCCAATACCCTGCCCATCTTTGCCACTACAGTGCCTATCCATGCCACCACAGTGCCTCACAATAGTGTAAAAGATGGTCAAATTAGATTCTAAATGTATGCCTCTAGAACACCTGACGGTGCTCCCTGCATGTTGGGCCTCTGTATGTGGTCAGGCTGTGTAAAAGTGTCACACATGTAGTATCGCCATACTTGGGAGGAGTAGCAGAAAAAAATATTTTAGGGTGTCATTTTTGCTAGGTACATGCTGTGTGTTAGAAATATTGTATAAATGGACAACTTTGTGTAAAAAAAAAAATGCGTTTTCATTTTCTTTCCACATTTCCCAAAAACTTGTGAAAAAAATGACATGTTCAAAAGACTCACTATGCCTCCTAGAATATACGTTGGGGTGTTTACCTTCCAAAATGGGGTCATTTTTTGGGCGTTTCCATTGTCCAGGTGCTCCAGGACCTTCAAAAGTGCAAGAGGTAGTCAAGAAATTATATGTGTAATTTATGCTCCTAGAACGCCTGATGGCGCTCCCTACATGTTGGGCCTCTGTATGTGGCCAGGCTGTGTAAAAGACTCAAACATGTGGTATTGCCATACTCAGGAGGAGTAGTAGAATGTGTTTTGGTGTGTAATTTGTGATATGCATGTGCTGGGTGTGAGAAATAACCTGTTAACATATGACAATTTTGGGGGGGAAAAAAAATTTAATTTTGCAAAGAATTGTGGGAAAAAATTACAACTTCAAAAAATTCACCATAACTCTTACTAAATACCTTGGAATGTCTACTTTCCAAGAAGGGGTAATTTGGGGGGTATTTGTACTTTCCTGGCTTGTTAGGGTCTCAGGAAATGAGATAGGCCGTCAGTACATCAGGTGTGATCAATATTCAGTGATTGGCACCATAGCTTGTAGACTGTATAACTTTCACAAAGACCAAATAATATCCACTAATTCATTTTTTTTTTACCAAAGATAGGTAGCAGTATAAATTTTGGACAAAATGTATGAAGAAAAATTACTAATTTGCAAAATTTTATAACAGAAACGAAGAAAAATTCATTTTTTTACAAAATTTTCGGTCTTTTTTTAATGATAGCACAAAAAATAAAAAACCCAGCGATGATTAAATACCACCAAAAGAAAGCTCTATTTGTGTGAAAAAAAGGACGCAAAATTTCATATGGGTACAGTGTTGCATGACTGAGTAATTGTCATTCAAAGTGTGAGAGCGCTGAAAGCTGAAAATTGGTCTGGTTGTTAAGGGGGTTTAAGTGCCCAGTGGTCAAGTGGTTAAAAACAAACAAAACAGAAAATAAGTCCTTGGCGCCTAGCGCTCGGCGCCTAGCGCTAAACTAAACAGTATAGTTTCCTCCCTATACGGTGTGAGGCTGACCCCCGACACCCACAAATCATAAGCCAAAATGCAAACCTTTTCTTTTAAAGTCCAAACAGACACAGAGCTCCCTCAGATCCCTCTCTGAGTTTCAGGTCAGAGCTAACGTGAGATCTCTCTGATTATTTAAGCCACCTGCTGGTGGACTCCAGTGGACCACATATTCCGGACCAGAACCAGCCCTGCCATGGTGGCTGGTAAAATCCGGACCAGACTCTGTTTAATCTAGTCCACATGAACGCATACGAGGCAACAGGTAGCATCCATCTACCACTTCGCCTCGCATACCATCACAATATATTTATATATATATATATATATATATATACACACACACACTGTATATGTATGTGTATATACAGTATCTCACAAAAGTGAATACAACCCTCACATTTTTGTAAATATTTTATTATATCTTTTCATGTGACAACACTGAAGAAATGACACTTTGCTACAATGTAAAGTAGTGAGTGTACAGCTTGTATAACAGTGTACATTTGCTGTCCCCTCAAAATAACTCAACATACAGCCATTAATGTCTAAACTGCTGGCAACAAAAGTGAGTACACCCCTAAATGAAGATGTCCAAATTGGGCCCAATTAGCCATTTTCCCTCCCCAGTGTCAGGTGACTCTTTAGTGTTAAAAGGTCTCAGGTGTCAATGGGGAGCAGGTGTGTTAAATTTGGTGTTATCACTCTCATTCTTTCATACTGATCACTTGAAGTTCAACATGGCACCTCATGGCAAAGAACTCTCTGAGGATCTGAAAAAAAGAATTGTTGCTCTACAAGAATATGGCCTAGGCTATAAGAAGATTTCCAAGACCCTAAAACTGAGCTGCAGCACGGTGGCCAAGACCATACAGCAGTTTAATAGGACAGGTTCCACTCAGAACAGGCCTCGCCATGGTCGACCAAAGAAGTTGAGTGCACATGCTCAGCGTCATATCCAGAGGTTGTCTTTGGGAAAAAGACGTATGAGTGCTGTCAGCATTGCTGCAGAGGTTGAAAGGGTGGGGGTCAGCCTGTCAGTGCTCAGACCATACTCCGCACACTGCATCAAATTGGTCTGCATGGCTATCATCCCAGAAAGAAGACAAGCAGGCTAAGGACATGGATTACTGGAACCATGTCCTGTGGTCTAATGAGACCAAGATACATTTATTTGGTTCAGATGGTGTAAAGCGTGTGTGGCGGCAACCAGGTGAGGAGTACAAAACCAAGTGTGTCTTGCCTACAGTAAAGCATGGTGGTGGGAGTGTCATGGTCTGGGGCTGCATGAGTGAGACTGGCCCGCAGGGCAGTATTCCAACATGATAACAACCGCAAACACACCTCCAAGATGACCACTGCCTTGCTAAAGAAGCTGGAAGGTGGAGGAGCACAAGGTTTCTAACATCCACCAGCTCCGTGATGTCATCTTGAGGAGTAGAAGAGGACTCCAGTGGCAATCTGTGAAGCTCTGGTGAACTCCATGTCCAAGAGGGTTAAGGCAGTGCTGGAAAATAATGGTAGTCACACAAAATATTGACACTTTGGGCCCAATTTGGACATTTTCACTTAGGGGTGTACTCACTTTTGTTGCCAGCGGTTTAGACATTAATGGCTGTGTGTTGAGTTATTTTGAGAGGACAGCAAATTTACACTGGTATACAAGCTGTACACTCACTTCTTTATATTGTAGCAAAGTGTAATTTCTTTAGTGTTGTCACATGAAAAGATATAATAAAATATTTACAAAAATGTGAGGGGTGTACACACTTTTGTGAGATGTGTGTGTGTGTATATATATATATATATATATATATATATATATATATATATATATAGTGACATTATTTGAGGTGTGATACTGGACGGGCGATATTTGTCGCCTCGCATACGTTCACTTGGAATGGACTGGTGAGAGTCCGAGCAGACTGTGTCAGAGCTGGTTCCGGCCCGGAGTTTATGGTCCACCCAAATCCCTCTCCAGCTGCTTAAAATAACCAGGAAGAGATCTCACTTGAGCTCACCCTGGGACTCGGCATGATTAGACTGAGAGAACTAAGACCTTGAGTCATTGGTTGCTCCAAGGACTGCAAAAGAAAAAGGTTTACCTTTGTTTGCTTAAAGGTGTCAGGGACAACCCCGAGATTGTATAGAGAGGTATCCGGATTTGTATTAGTTTAGCGCCGGGCAGCAAGGTTTTTTTCTTGCTATTGTTCTGTTTGTTGTATGACCTGCAACCTTAACAAAATAAAACTGGCAGCCTGCCAGATTTTAAGAAAGTTTGCTTACTAGCTGCCTTCTTCCCATGAAAGGTGATCCACACAAGCTAATCTCCCACTATATACTGTATGTATATATATATATATATATATATATATATATATATATAGTTTATATATACAGCCTATGTTATAAAACTTTACAAATAAATAATCTTTCTTTATAAATTAAGGACAAAATTATTCTGTTACATTTCTTTAGTGAAAAAAAAAAGTGTAAAACTTAGAAAGTATATATAAATTGATAAATCCTAATTTCTTGAGGCCCTAAAATGCCAGGACAGAATAAATACCCCCAAAATTACCCAGTTTTGGAATGCAGACAATGCAAGGTATTTAGTAAGAGGTGTGATGTGTTTTCTGAAGTTTTAATTTTTGCCACTTTTTTTTTTGGAAAATGATACCAGTAATTAAATGTGTTTTTTTTCACAAAGTTGTCATTTCAACAAGTTATTTTGTCACACAGAGTGTAAACATACCTACAATTACGCCCCAAACAACTTTCTGCTATGCCTCCCAAGTATGGAGATACTACATGTATTCGATTTTTTCTCAGCCTAGATACATAGAAGGGCCCAAAATCCATTCAGGATTTCTAGCAGCATAAATTACGCATCTAATTTCCTGACTACCTGTCACATTTTTGGAGGCCCTGGAGCACCAGGATAAAACGCACACAAAATGACCACATTTTGGAAAGCAATTACCCCCCAAAGTATGTTCTAAGATGCATAATGAGTCTTTTGAAAATGCCATTTTTTTTGCCACAAGTTTTTGGAAAATGAGGGGAAAAATGAAATTTTTTATTTTTTCACAAAGTTGTCAATGAATAAGATATGTCTAATGTACAGCACTGGCATACTTAAAATTACAACCCAAAACACATTCTGCTACTCCTCTCGAGTATGGGGACACCACATGTGAGTCTGTTTTTACAACCTAAACACATAGAGAGGCTCAAAATCCAATAGCACCCCCAGGCTTTCTAGGGCCATGCATCTATCTATACTATGCATCTAATTTCTTGACTGCCTATCACATTTTTGGAGGCCCTGGAGCACTAGGACAGAGGAATTTGCAGGAGGCATAATCAGTCTTTTGAAAATGTCATTTTTCAACACAGGTTTTTAGAAATTGTGGGAAAAAGTGAAAATGTATTTTTCTTTTCCACAAAGTTGTCAATTAATAAGATATTTCTAACATACAGCACAGGCATACTTAGAATTACACCTTAAAACACATTCTACTACTTTTCCCGAGCATGGAGTTACCACGTGTAAGACTTTTTCACAGCTTAGTCAAATAGAGAGGCCTAAAATCCAAGGAGCTCCTTCAGGTTTTCTAGAGGCATACATTACACATCTAATTTCCTGACTAACTATTGCATTTCTGTAAGCCCTGGAGCCCCAGGACAGTGGAAACATGTGCAAAACCACATTTTGTAAAGCAAGAACTCAAACATATTTTCTAAAAGGCATAGTGAGTCTTTGAAAATGTGTTTTTTTGCCACAAGTTTTTTGGAAAATGTGGAAAGAAAATGAAAAGTTAATATTTAATAACATAGTTCTAACACACAGCATGGACACATTTAGAATTACACCCCAAAACACATTCTCCCATACCACTCGTAAGACCTTTTCAATGTTCGGACTGATTATGCACCCCCCATATCATCTTGTGTATCACAAAAACGAGTCAACACTGTATAGAAAACAATGTACTGTAATGGTCACCTCTGTATGAGTGATCAGGAAATATAGCACAGTTTTTCCTCACCTACAGCAGTCCCTGTTTGTAGCCAAGCAGGCCTAATATACAGGTATGTGGTTGCCCCCATAGCACAATGCAGAGGTGTAAATAGAACCTTCAGGGCCCCGGTGCAAGAAATTATGAAGGGCCTCCCTGACCCCCTGGCCAAGGCCCTTCCCTCTTCCAACTGATCCTGGGGCCCTTTACTCCCGTTGTGGGTCCCTTTATTATGGTCCCACCAAATAAATGAATAGTTGTGTACCGAGCCTCTCATTCATTCAGAAATGGAAGTATAGTAAAAACAGTTCAGTATGCTTCAGTTATGAGTGAACCAATTGGTACCAATCACTGACATTGTCCATTCAGAAAAGGAAGGAGCCAGTAAATGACAAATTTACTGACCCGTTCCCATCTCTCCATCATGACACATCTTCTACAGCAGCTGGCAGGAGAGAGGAGGGGGAAGACAGCAGCTCTGTGGGGGGACCTGGGAAGCACACAGGGGCCCTGGGAACAGCAGAAGACAAGTAAACTGAATAAGAGGGGCGGTGGGGCAGCATATAGAGGAACCAATCTCCTCCATTAGGAGGAAAATGGAGCAGATTGGTTTCTCTAAATGCTGCTCCCGCCAACCCTCCTGTCCAGGTGTACAAGGGAGGCACATGGGCCCCCTGGAGCATGGGGCCCGGTTGCAATTGCAACCCCTGTAGTTATGCCCCCGGCACAATGCTATGTTCACTGGTCAGGAAGCACATGAGGCTGAACAAAGGGCGAACAAAAGTGTACCTGTGCTTCCAATAGTGCAGTTGTCTGCAGAGGATGGGTGGGACTGGTGTCTTGCAGGAATGTAGTTAGTGGGACATGCAGATGGGTCAGTACTGGTGCCAGGCAGAGATGTGGTTAGAACATAGCCAAAGGATCAGCCCAGGAGACAGGCAAAAACATGGTCAACTAAGGGCCAGGGTCAGTTTAGGCAGCAGACACAGAAGTGGTCAGTATGCAAGCGAAAGATCAGTCCACATGGCAAGCAACAACATGTTGGATAAACAGGCTGTGGTCAGTTCAGGTGGAAGGCACAGATATGGAGGATATGCAGGTAAAGAATAAGTCCAGACAGCAGGCAGAAACATGGTCAATTTAGGTGGCAGGCAGAAACATGGTTAATTAACAGGCCAGGATCTATTCAGGCAACATGCTCATTATGCAGGCAAAGGTTTCAGTAGAGGCAGCAGGCAGAAACGTGGTTGAGAAAACAGGAAAATGGTCGGTACACAGGATATTAGATACAGGCAAAATGCAGGTAGTCTGACATAGGAGAAACTACTTTACCATACTTTCCCTAATATCTTAGTGAGGTATGGTAGCGACGGAAGCAGTCTACTATGCAGAGGCCAGGTTGTGAGGGACATTGGGGACAATAGTAAGGTGTGTCATGCCTTATTCTATTTTTAGTGCATACTCAACATTTCTGGGGTTTTTTTGCCTGTTTCAGTAGGAGGGATAATATCAGGGAAGTGTCTCTCATAATGCCTGCATCAGAACGAAGGTTTTCAGGTGCAGGGCTTTAGTGGTAAATGAGGGCTGTTACAACCTCTTTTTGGTAATTTATGAAGGAGCCAGGTCTTCCTGCAGCCCTGTAGTTGACATCGTAAATGTCCAATTGGAACAGGTAGATGGACTCTTTTTTATTCCAGTGAATGGACCTTCTGGTTGCCAGGTAGGACATCATCGTGTGATCATTTAAATCTACACCTCCCATGAATTGTAGCCATGTATGTGATTAGGTTTTCTGACCAGACTGTGTCCCTGGATTTCCAGTGAAGTGTGTTCATGGATGGAAAAAGAAGGACATATACATCCCACTTAGTCTTCCATTTAAGGGCCAACATTTCTTTATTGCACAAACTTGCTGACTCCCCCCTTTTCAGCTTCATGAGAGCCAGTCTTTGTGGGAAGCCCTGATGAAACAAGGGTAACATAACGTAATATGTGTATCTTGTGAGCTGCTATGAATTTGAAAACCTCATTTTGTGATAACTAGTTTTAGTAAACAGCCGCCAACACCCAAACGCACTTACCATGTCGAAAATTAAAAACTATATGGTGCCTTATACTTATAAGCATGAGTTTCTTCAACTGAATACTACTTACTTTGGAGAACAAGGAGGAATTACTTGGAATGGTCAGGATATTTGAGCTGATAGACGATTCACGTGGAATATTGAAGGATGCATATAATTTAAAGCGATATCTGACCATAGTGAAAAGTAGGGTCAAATTAATCAGGTGAGAGCACAACCTCATAACCATGAGAGGAAGAAACCACAGATTGAAGTTTATGTATGGACTATTGTGCTTGAAGGACTTTTTTACATTTTTTCCTTATTTTTCTACTCTACTTTTATTTGTGATGTATGAAAGGGGAAAAAAGCGCTACACTGATATTGTGATTGTTAAGGGTGACCTAAGGTCCGACACTTTTTTTTTCGCTACTACCCATATAAGTTGGGCATCCAGAAGGCACCAGCTGGCTATCCTTCATGTGCGTCCGCAGAACTTTTTTCGGAGGGGGGCATCATTTTAAGGTCAGGCATGCTCCGCCCCTTTCGACAATGTCATGACGGGGAGGGGCTTATTATTTATTATTTATTTTAAAGGGGGAAACGGCAGACTTTATTCCAGGCGTGTGCTATGTACAGGGTGCAGATTCCAGGCGTGTGCTTTGTACAGGGTGCAGATTCCAGGTGTGTGCTTTGTACAGGGTGCAGATACCAGGCAGATTCCAGGCGTGTGCTTTGTACAGGTTGCAGATTCCAGGCGTGTGCTATGTACATGGGGCAGATTCCAGGCGTGTGCTATGTACAGGGTGCAGATTCCAGGAGTGTGCTATGTACAGGGTGCAGATTCCAGGCGTGTGCTATGTACAGGGTGCAGATTCCAGGCGTGTGCTATGTGCAGGGTGCAGATTCCAGGTGTGTTCTATGTACAGGGTACAGATTCCAGGCGTGTTCTATGTACAGGGTGAAGATTCCAGGCTTGTGCTTTGTACAGGGTGCAGATTTCGGGCGTGTGCTATGTACAGGGTGCAGATTCCAGGTGTGTGCTATGTACAGGGTGCAGATTCCAGGCTTGTGCTATGTACAGGGTGCCGATTCCAGGCATGTGCTATGTACAGAGTGCAGATTCCAGGCATGTGCTATGTACAGGTTGCAGATTCCAGGAGTGTGCTATGTACAAGGTGCAGATTCCAGGTGTGTGCTATGTACAGGGTGCAGATTCCAGGCATGTGCTATGTACAGGGTGCCGATTCCAGGCATGTGCTATGTATAGAGTGCAGATTCCAGGCATGTGCTATGTACAGGTTGCAGATTCCAGAAGTGTGCTATGTACAGGGTGCAGATTCCAGGCGTGTGCTATGTACAGGGTGCAGATTCCAGGCGTGTGCTATGTACAGGGTGCAGATTCCAGGTGTGTTCTATGTACAGTGTGCAGATTCCAGGCGTGTTCTATGTACAGGGTGAAGATTCCAGGCTTGTGCTTTGTACAGGGTGCAGATTTCGGGCGTGTGCTATGTACAGGGTGCAGATTCCAGGCGTGTGCTATGTACAGGGTGCAGATTCCAGGCATGTGCTATGTACATGGTGCAGATTCCAGGCGTGTGCTATGTACAGGGTGCAGATTCCAGGCATGTGCTAAGTACAGGGTTCAGATTCTAGGAGTGTGCTATGCCAGTATACATATCCAATCCCCCGCACAGAGCTCTCTTCCCCCCACAGAAAAGAATTGTCTATAACTCACATTGGCAGGTCAGGCTCCTGGCACAGACTTCTGCAGGTCAGTGCCGTCTTAACACCGGACGATGGAAAGCCCTGCCGGCTGCCGTCCACAGTGTAATCTTTCTTCCTGTGCCGGGAGCTGGTACATGGAGTGTTCCAGCACCTGCTCACAATCTGCACAGACACCTTGCGATCGCTGATTCCAGGGGGGGGGGGCACTTGCCCCCCCTTGCGAAAGGTAGCAGGCCACAATTCTGCCGTGACTGGACGTCTTCAGACACGGTCCTCGGACTGGACGGTTACACTCAATATCTGTTAAGAAAAGACACCCCCCTTCTCTCGAGACACGCCCCCTAACCTATACATATGACCGTATCGTGTGAGGATCTTAGACTTGGGACATGAATCGTGTACGGACCTTAGACGTGGGACATGTATCGTGTGCGGACCTTAGACGTGGTACATGTATCGTGTACGGACCTTAGACGTGGGACATGTATCGTGTGCGGACCTT
>BLSH010523637.1:682382-699756 GCA_018402905.1 Glandirana rugosa
CACAGGCTTCTGCAGGTCAGTGCTGTCTTAACACCGGACGACAGTGTAATTTTCCTTCCTGTGCCGGGTGCTGGTACATGAGGAGCGTTCCAGCACCCACTCACAATCTGCGCAGACACCTTGCGATCGCTGATTCCAGGGGGGGGGGGCACTTGCCCCCCCTTGCCCCTACCTGCGGACGCCCATGCTATCCTTCCCTCTCACAAAGTTTATAAAAGTTTCCTCTGTAACCCTACCACAAAGTTTATATCACTTCATCCTATATCTGGCACATTTACTGGGGATATACTGTTTGATGCCCAGCCTGTATGTAAAATTGATGAGGTACTCATCATCAGCACATACATGTTTGTTGGGAGTATAAATTGGAGAAAAATTTGGGGGAAAAAAATGTATAATTGGCCTAATTCTGCAAATCTTGTTGTATTTGGGGTGACTTTGGGGAGAACACAGGGAATTGTTATTAAAATGCAGGAATTTCATAATCTATATGTAGCATGTCCTGGTCATAACAATGGAATACCTTGGTATATGGGGTGTGTGAACCAACAGGAGTGAAGTTAATTTTTTTTTGCGAGTCCGATATTTAGGATAAGGCCAAGAAAGATTTTAAATTCTTCAACTATTGATGAGCTCCCACTTAAATGGACAAGCATAAAACAAATTTGGATTATGTGCTGCTGGGCATACAGATTACACTGGTCCACAATTGAATTTAATAAATCTTCAGTGGAAAATAAGCAGCTGAATTAGAGGGAAGCCATAAAGGATTTAAAAGTGTCCACGGGACACTAGTTTTGGCCCCAATCCTTCATGGCTGATGTGACAGCCCACTACTTGTATTTGGCCTTTCATCTGGATGTACTGTACTGCTGGTGCTGACAGCTTCAGCAGGATGTACTGTGCAGCTGGTGATTGCCTGGTGCTGTTCAGTACACCTGATTCTTCTGTAGGGAACCTTTCATCCTTTGAATCAGAGGCCATTACTGAATTGCTGCTCCCAAATGGGTTCATAATCAGAATCCAAATCTGACAGTGAGAGCTACTCCCCTCTACTCTCAACTACTCTCATGCTCAGAGTCTGAAAGGCCTCCCCTCTTGTGAACCTGTTTTTGGACATGGCATTCAGGTTACCCTGGCTCTGGTGATACTGTATTGGTATGACGCTAATCAGGTACTGGTGTAACAGTTAACAGGTACAGATGTTGCTGGCAGCATGGTGACACTAGGAAAGGTTTTGCTGCATGCACTGGTGACACTGGGACAGGTGTAGCTAATAATCAAGGACATAGTGGATGTCTGCTTAGGTGTGTAAACAGTTTACCCTAGTGTGGCCAGTAATCAGGGCACTGCCCATGCTTGCACTGGTGTGTAACAGTGTTTTCTCACAGTAAAAATGACAGTTTCACAGTGAGAGGAAACAGAGCAGATGGCTGCAACATGCATATTTTGTTTACCTTTGTGGTCACTGTGATAGGTCAGAGAGATCACACGGTACCAATTTCCAATGGTCAAAGTGATAATGTCACAAGATATGCAGTTGTACGCCCTAGAGGGCGTGCATGAGGCATGGAATCAGGAGGATGTTTTAATATGCCTTCCCAAATCTGGGAAGCTCCTGTCTGGCCGATTATCAACAGTGAGCAGACGAGAAGCAGTTAAACGCGAAGTCGGAAGCACCTCAGGCAAAATGAATAAAGGCTGATAGGAATAAACGCAATTAGAGGGGATGTCGATTAGTCACACTCGCATGAGATATAGTATTTTCGGGAGCAGGGACATTTTAAACACTGCGATACAGCTGAGCCACAAAATTTGATAATTTTTCCAGGATTCAAGATGTTTGGCTTGTTGTAGAAGGGCTGGATATTTGTGAATATAATGCATAAAGTTTAGTTTAACATGCTTTGTTAAAGCAGTGTTTGCACAAGAGTAGTTTTGCTGTTCTAGGGAAAATCGATTTGAGCTGATTCCATTGTTTTAGAGAAGCTCTTGTCAAACACTGGACCCATGCTTAATCATAGCTGTCAATAAGAATCAACAATAGCCAGACCTTTTTACATATTTGACCTATGGCATTTATGGTACTGTGGTTCCATCAGGAACTTGTCGACAAGAAATGCATCCCTCACAGAAACTGATGTAGGAATGTCATTTTAAAGGGCTATGTCCATGGTGGACTGGCTACAACACTTTCCAAGGTAAAAAGCCAGCAGTACAAGTTGAAAGGAGAACACTACCAAGGGACAACAGAAGCCACACTACAAAAGAGAAAAAGAGACCAAGACCAAACACCCATTTTTCTGCAATCGCTTGAAATGCTGGGAGTCCTCTTTGCTACAGAAATCACAGATAAGGTAGAATGGAAGCTAAGGCACTTTTAGTGTACCCCCTATTAAATGCAAACTAGTTGCTAGGAAAGGAGTGGTAGCCTGTGCATGTGTGTATGTGTATGCATATTTGTAGTACTCTGTATGTCTTGCCTTCCTGTAACTGTAAATAGTTTGTATAAGCAGCATTCTTGTCTATTAAAGGCACATTAATATACCACTGGGTCATTTCTTTTACTTTACTGCAAGAATTAGTCAAACACCACTTTTTCTGTTAGTCTAAAGGCAATTCTGACAGGAAAGATACTTCTGAATGGTGGCACTGTGGGGACATTATGGTGGCACTGGTGGAGAACCTACCCAGCACAAAAGTAGCATGTTGTGTACAGGGGGAGCCTGGCAGCTGGGTACGGGAGGCCTGTCAAGATCTACTCCGAGTCATTAACATAAGTGGCCCCTCTTTGAACTCAGTATTACATACTACTGACCTCTTCGCTATAACTTGCTATTGCTCTCTAAACTCTGTATTACAAACTACCAACCCCTGCACTGTGTTACTTTACTCCTAACCTCTGAACTCTGCATTACACACTCCTGACCCCTGCACTATCCTAACTAAATTTTACACTACTCTGACGGGCTGAACACAACCCACCTAGCCAGGCCAGAACTCAGCCCAGCCAGCCAGTTAGGACAGAACTTAGCCTAGCCAGTCAGGTCAGAACTCAAGTCAGCCATTCCAAGCTAAATAGGTAAGATAATGTATATTTTTACAGTGACATTAATGTTGTTATATTTTTCTGTTTTGCTTCCTTTCTATTGGAGCCCGACTAGGTTATCGCCTTGGAAAAAAAACATATTTTATGCTTTCTATGTTGTCCAGATAAATATCCACCTTGTCAAGGTTGTCTAACCCTGCAGTAAATTGTTGAATGTTTTCCTAAAACAATAAAGCTAAAAAGGTTATGTATATTTACAAGATTTACATTACATGTTTATTCAGGAATGAATCAGATTGTCATTAGGATTTAAGAAGCATGTTTTATTCCTCCTAAGGCCCTTTCCACACAGGAAGGTTGAGCTGCAGTGTGTCACTTTAGTTCACTTGGGAGGGATGCCAATGACTTTGACAGGCAGCCTGCCAGGCTGTGGCAGGACGTACCTGAATGCTGTACCAAGTGGTTCTGGTGTTTTGGGGCCCTGTCTGTTAAGGCCCATTAAACATCATCCCTGTCCCTCGTGAGCGCACTAAAGCTTTGCAAGGGACATGCTGCAGGGGAACACCCCGTATGCAAGGGACCTATGAAAACTGAACTCAGGGTTTTTTTCTCATTTCCTCCAGTTTAGTAAAAGGTTCTGACTCGTTTTTTAAGGCTGAACTTGTTGGACACTGACATTATTTTTCAAGCTATGTACTATGACAGGGGTGCTCACCCTGTGTCCTGTGGAGCCCTCTGATGTGGCCCATGACCTCAAACCAGGGAAGCGCATGCACATGCTCTAGGATGGTGGGTTGGCAAGCCCAGATCATGATCAACAGGTTCCTGACCGGCCATGCCAGAGCATCAGAGTGCTCAGGAAGCAGGTGGCCGCAAAGGAAGTAGGAGCTGCATAAGCCAATGCTTCCTCTGTAGTGCCAGCTCCTGTCCCAGATGGATTGACTCCAAGTACAATTTGCCTGAGATCTTTCTAGCAGCCTGGAGAGCGATGCCAGCACAAGCTGGAAGAGAGGAAATGAAGGTGCACTTTTGCAATGGGCATATTCGCACCTATAAAAGGGTTAGCAACTATTAGACTGCTTTAACACTGCGCGCAGTGCAGTGCACCTGCGGCTTTCCTGCGGGTTAGCTGCACTGAGCCTTAGACTTCTATTATATCCTGTGGGTTTGCTGAGTTTTCTGAAAGCCCACCAAAACTCCTGAATGCAGGTAAACTGCAGAGCATCAGTGTGAAAGCAGCCTTATATGGGTCTCGGAACAGTAAGGGCTCATTTATATTTATGGTTTGGAGGACAGTAAAACCTCATAGTTGAGAAGTGTCTTTACCCCCCTCCCAACTACTGGTGTAGCGCCAGGGGTCACAATGGCAATCCCCCATGCTCCAGGGGACCCATGTGGCCTCCCTGTTACAGTCTGTGTTACACTTGGACAGGAGGGATAGCGGAGGGGGGTGGCATAAAGGAACCAATCCTTTCCATTTTCCTCCTACAACTGCTGAAATAGACATAGGGGTTGGTTTGCTAAAGGAAAATATACTGTGCACTGCAAGTGCACTGCAAAGCGCACTTGCACCAGTGCTTAGTAAATAAGGTAAAGCTCCACTTTGCAAAGAATACTCTTTGCAAAGAATACTCAATCACATGAAAGGAAAATAAAAAAGAGGATTTTTGCTTGTACATGATTGGATGATAGAAATCTGCAGAGCTTCTCCTCAGATCTAGAGCAACTGCAAATTAAGTGCACTTGCAGTATACAGTGTATTTGCCTTTAGTAAGTCAACTTTTCCTTTTCCTTGTAAAAAGTGAACAAAGTCATTGGTCACACAAGTGTCATCCACTTTTTCTTTTTGTGATTAAATAGTGGGTAATCATCCAATGGGGATTTTTCCCACAGAAAATCGTTGTTTAAAAACCTTCATTATGCTATTCAAAATAAAAAATTCTACATTCCAAACCATTTATTTTCATTGTGGCCTACGACTGGCTACCAAATCACTTAAGTGGCCCTTGCTCTTCAAAAGGTTGAGCAACCCTGCACTAAGGAATGAGCACTAACACAGATAGAAAGAGTGTGTTTAATAGAGACAGAGCAATGAAAAGCCCAAGTCCACTTTGGGCAAAAAATAATAATATCAGTTGCCAACATCTTATAAAGAATAAAAAAGCAGTTCCAGCTGCAATACTCGCCCTATCTCTGGGGCTGCCTGCAATGCTCACATACTCACTGATCCAGTACTGGTCTTCCTGGGGGTTGAAAAATAGCCAGAGTGAATTATTCCAATTCCCATTTAACATTATCTGGAAGGTTAGAAGTGAAAAAGTGCACCTGGTACTTGTAAATACCCAAACATGAATATACATTAGGACTGTACAGGAACCCTCCCAAGTATAGTTAGAAGAATTCAGAAAAAACTCTGTTCTTATGCAGCATTTTCAAAGAAGGTACTGGTTCTGGAAAAAAACAACTGACAAACACTAAAAATACATACATTCTTTTCAAGAAAATTTACCTTTGCAGTAGCTAAAAGCTACATATTGTGAGAATGTGTGTGAAATCCTTTCTCTTGCTCCCAGGTACATGTTTGTATATACAGCTTCCGGCTAGAGCTGCATGATTAATCGTTAAAAAAATTGCGATCTCGATTCAACCCCCCTCCCGATCCTAATCAACCATTTCCGAGATTTTATTTAAACAGTACAGAGCCTAAATGAGGTTTAACCACTTAAAGATTAAGGCCCCTTTCACATGATTGGCGTGCTCAGATCCGCCTGTTCGTTTTTCAGGCGGATCCAAGCAGGCCACCTGTTGACATCTATGGGCAGGCGGATGTCCGCTGACACCCGCCTGTCATCCGATCCGACAAGATCCACTCAAAACAGATGGATGGTGATGCAGTCACGGATCGGATGAAAATAGACAGGCTGTTTGTTTTCATCCGATCTCCTCATAAAGGACAGTGGGGATCTGACAGGTCCGTCTCTGCACAGTGAGTGGAGACAGACTTATTTGCCATCTGTGCTATTGTGGAGATTTCCATTCACTTCCTGACCCATAGCCAAAACACTTCCATCCAAAGTAAGGGAAATCCATGGCTGTCACTAGGGTCGCGAGAACTTTGGGATTTTCTTTTATTTTTGCTTTCAGTAATAAAGGTGAAGGGCAGGGCATAAAAAATGTCCCCGTCCCACCACCTATGAGACCATGGCAGACAAAGAAATTGCTAGAAATTATCAGTTATTTAATTTTAAAAAATATGAAAATAAATACTTACCAGTGATTGGTAAATGATTTGACAGTTTCCCCAAAACGCTCCACGAGCTACTACCTATAAAACTCTGAACTCTGGGCACATCTTTTATTCCTGTGCAGTGAGGCTGTGCCCGCACTCCATGGGTTAACTACTCGTTTTATTTAAGGGGAGAGAACAGCAGAGATACAGTATACTTACCTGATCCACCGATCCTCCCCGCACAAGATCATTCCGGCACCCCCACGCTCCAGCGGTCTTGGAAATAGACTTTTCCTAACATTGGCACGCTCCATAGACAGGAACAGTCCACCGCTGGACCGTGGGCAACTTATTCTAGCCACTAGAATACATTAATGTGTATAAGCGCATTATGGGCTTATGTGTTTAGGTGTGTTTGTGCGGGGAAAAAATGCAAAATCGCTTCTCTAGGAGCGCATGCTTGGGGCATTTTTTTACGCATCTGAATACTGCATGCAAAAACGTCTAAATGTGCATGGGCACATTAGCGTATATACAGGTGCATTCAGAGGTAAAAACAATAAGTCAAATGCCCCGGAAAGCTGCGTATTTTGCATCTCTATGCAGTGTACTTTAACTTTTGGGCAGCACTAAATCACATGATATGATCTGTATCTGAAACATTGTATGTGTGTATTGTTTGAGTCTGGTAAACTGTGTTGTACGAAGTATATGTTGCTATTAATCTTTTATTGTAGACCAGTGGTGGTCACCTTGTTTGATATAGGGGCCTTAACTGGGGCCTCTAACATCCCCAGGGGGCTGCACATATTATTCAGTACAGGCGGTCTCCTACTTAAAAAAATCTGACTTACAAACGACTCCTACTTACAAATGGAGGGAGACAACAGGAAGTGAGAAGAAATCTACCTATAGGAAGGGGAATTCACTCCTGTAAGAGTTATTATGGGCAAAAGGTGTCTCCACTGATGCTTTATCACCAATCCTTGTTTCCACAACAACTCAAAATTTTCAAAATCCAATTATCATTGCGACAGGAAGTGAGGTGAAATCTGAGCAGAAACATAGACAGCAAAACAAACATTACAGGGGTGTTAACACTTCCCTATGCTATCCAAAAAGCTTAAAAATGTTTTTTTTGGCTGAAGCTACACTAAAAAAAATGTACCTGTTCCGACTTACAAACAAATTCAACTTAAGAACAAACCAACAGACCCTATTTTGTTTGTAACCAGGGGACCGCCTGTATATAGGAAAAGGGGGGTATATACCGCGCTAAGCTTAGATTTAAATCAGGGAGCAATTATGTAGCTGCCACACACACAAAATCAAACACTTTGTAGACAAATAATAAACCAAAAAGTGTAGCGCTCACCCTTGTGTAACACAAATTAATGAAAAACAGTAATTAACATAAATGTTATTCCAACCTCCATAGGGATAAATGATATATAGAGAATATATAATATAAAGTGCTAATACAGAAAACGCAAAAGATATTATATAAGCCAAAGACAATGGTGATAACCTTGATGAATATTATACAACAATGTCCATGTGTCAGATACAATATGTGCAATGTCCAAATATAAATGGTGATAGAAAATAGTGTCACTGATGATGTGAAGGTAAAAAGAAGTAAAAAGGTGTAAAAATCCTGAAGATCTTGATATGATGAAAAGGTAACTAGTGGTGGGTGATTTTGGACAGCGGATGAGTGAAGCAATATGGGTCCCTCCACCACATAGATGCGCTTACCAGATGTAGGAGAATATAACGCCTGGTTATATAAAAATTCCAGATATTCGGACTCCACCTCTAGGGTCAAACTGGATGGGGACACCATACACCAGGAAGCCGGAAGGAGTTCCAGACGGGGACACAGCAAACCCGAAAGCCAGGAAAGAAGACAGGAGGGTCCTTATCCCAAAGGGATGTTCTCCAACTTGGTTACCATGTAAAAACCCTCACATAGTGTAGTGCCCTCATAAATGCTGACGCGTTTCGTCTCCGTGGACGTCGTCTGAGAATTACTGACCCCCCAAAACCACCATGCTTATATACTAAAGACATATGGGTGAACAAGCAATCAACTATGTCCACCACTCCCAAGAGGGCGGCCCAGCGTGTGTTCCTTAGCACACTTCCGGCGGAAGGGGAACCTTCCAAGCCTCCATATAGGTTCAGTATAAATAATTAACAAAAAAGAGTTAAAAATAATCAAGTTAAAAATCAGTAGGAACGGACTCAACAGTCCACCGTATCCAGCATATTCAACAGAGAAATCCCCTTAGTTATTAAGTAATGGTGCCACACATAATAGATGGGGCAGGATTCACGCACGTTGTGGCACATGAGACAAAAAACATGTCAGACGGCAGTGCCACACACAAAATGGTGGCGCAATGCAAGACGTCAGGAAGTTTGCGCCAGAAGTGGGGCAAGACACAGTACTTATCATTATGCCTGTGCGTCGTCCATAAGCTTCCACCGGAAGTGGGGCGAGACATGCTACAAACACAATTCCTACTATAATGTCTGTAAATCCAGCATAAATACGTCACATGCAGCCAAAAAACAACTACTTGCCATATGTGCTGGAATAATCCTAGTCAATAGTGCATTTTTAGCTGTCAAAAATACAGATCATAAAGATTCCACATATCGCTATAAGTATATAAACAGTGAAATTATAAAATTATAATTACACAATATTACAACATTATAATAAATCTAGTGTCAATCTGCTGTAAATATAGCACTGTAAGATAGTGATACAGCGTTGCCTAGATGTTTCGAGAGAATTAAAGGGGTGAGAGAGGAAAAAATGGAAAGATTATCTTGTGATACAGAAGTCTGGGCTATCAGTTGCCAACTAAGTTAGGCTTTACTCATAGTCATAGTCCATGTGCATATTTAGCTTTCAGATATATAAATCCTAAAAATTCTACATTCTGCTATAAATACATATAAACAGTGAAATTAAAATAAATATGAAAATCTAAAAATTGTTAACAACTAATGTCAACACCTAGTGTCAATCTACTTTGTATATATAGCACTGAATTAAAGGGAAAAAATGAAAAAATTATATTTAGATACAGATGCCTTGGCTACCAGTTGCCAGTTGAGTTAGGCTTTACTTATGAAGGAATTAATATCCCATTCCACATTAAGCCCAAAAGGGAAGTGGCATTTCAATTCGTAGATCCAGAACACCTCCCGTTGAGACACTCCTTGTCTGTTATCACCTCCAGGGGGCAGCTTATTTATCAATCACGCAAAATCTGGTGCCTGCGGGGTTTTTGTTGTGGAACTTGAGGTAGTGCTTGGGGACACTGTGATTTGTTTTCCCGTTTAGAATGTTAGTGATGTGTTTGTTTACAGGAATTGAAAAGGTCCTAATGGTCCTCCCCACATATTGTTTCCCGCAGGGGCAAGTAAGTAGATAAACTACATTCTTGGTTTCGCATGTACAAAAGCATTTTATTGTATAAATGTAATTGGTAGTTGTGGATTGAAACTGGATAATTTTGTGGTCTTTGCATGTGTTTAGTTTGCATACTCTACACTTCCGACATGCATAAAATCCTTTCAAATCATGAAAGAAAGAGGGCTTTTTAGGAGGGTCAAGGATGTTGGGAGCCGCTTTGTTCCTCAGCAAGGGTGCACCTCGATAGATGACCCTGGCTTTATCAGGAAGTATTCCAATGACGTCTGATGATACTATGAATTTGACTATGTTGTTAGGATTACGATGTAAAGAAAGACCACATCCAATCCTCCAATCCCCCTGGCGTGGACTTGTCTTCTAACAATTTCTTTCTATCAGTGTCAATGGCTCTCCATATTTCCATGTCGATATTACCTCCATCATAGCCTTTTTACAAAAATCTTCCACAGAGTAGTCTTTCTTGTTCCTCAAAATCTTGTGTAGTTGAGCAGTTTCTCCTTAACCTTAGGAACTGGCTACGGGGGACAGATTTTAGCCATGATGGATGGTGGCAGCTGTCCATAGGAATGTAGTTATTCCTATGCGTGGGCTTGAAATATGTTCTAGTGCATATTGACTGATTCACCACTGAAATTTCCAGGTCAAGGAAATGGATGGAGTTGGGACTAGACTCATATGACAGAGAATTTCCTGTTATTTTGGTTAAGTTCTTCGAAAAACTGGGCCAGCTCTTCACTAGTGCCATTCCATAGGAGGAGGATGTCATCAATGTACCTGGCCCAACAGGCCAGTTGGGGTCTATGTTGGGCATAGATGACATCCTCCTCCCACTTAGTCATAAAGAGGTTAGCAAGGCTGGAGACAAACTTGGCCCCCATAGCCACACCCCTTTCTTGGATATATTATTTATTATTAAACCAAAAATAATTATGGGTCGCTGCAAACTGTAGCAACTCTATAATATATTCCTTTTGACACATGGAGATGGAGGGTTCTTGAGATAGAAAGTAATCAACAGCATCGAGTCCTTCAGCCAATGGAATTCAGGTGTTAAGAGACGCCACGTCGGCTGTTGCAAATAGACTATTATCTTGAATGGAAATTGTCTCAAGCAACTTAATGACATCATTAGTATCCTGCAGGAAAGATGGCATTTTCTTCACGACAGGCTGCAAAAAGTAGTCTACATAACGCCCAACTCGGGAAGTGATGGAATCTATTCCACTTACAATTGGGCGGCCAGGCGGATGCTGGAGATTCTTGTGTATCTTTGGAAGTTAGTAGGGGCTTTAGGCATCAAGTAATCCTCCTTCTTATCAAGAATATTGCTGGAAAAGCCTCTCTCAATCTCCTGGTTTAGTTCTCTCTTGTATTGATGCGTGGGGTCTTTCCTCAGTTCTCTATAAGTACTATGGTCACTGAGGATTCTGTTCCTCTCCGTATGATAGTCGTCCTTGTCAAGGATAACGATCCCACCCCCCTTATCCCTAGAGCGGATCACAAGATTATTCCTTTTGCATAGGGTTTTCAGACCTAGATTAAAACTAGATTGATTGGATGGTTTTTTGAGTTTTATTTTGTCTATATCTCGTAGCACCAAGTCCTTAAAGACCTTGATGCTAGGGGCTGTTTGGACTGGAGGATTGAATAATGACGGATTTGATAAGCCTGAGTGTATGATGCGTGAAGAATACACTCGTATAGGCTTAGCAATCGGATTGGTGATGAGGTACCTTTGAATATTTATTTACCGGATGTATTTTTGTACATCTATAAAGGTATTGGATTTAATGAGGGGTTTAGGTGGAGCAAATTTCAGTCCCTTGTCAAGGATATTAATCTCATTATTAGTCAAATCGACTTTGCTTAAATTGAAGATGCCAGAATTAGTTTGTTTTTTTTCCTCTTTTTTTCCATCTCTTCCTTCCCCCTCGAACTCCTCTTCGGGTTCTGGACTTTTCCCTCTTCCACGCTCCTCCCTGGGAAAACACCAATTCCTGGGTGGTCTGGGATAGCCCTGATTGTAGCTGTAGGGAGGGCGGTCCATTTGATCGTGTCTATTCTCTCGGCGTGAATAGTCATCAGTGGGGGATGCCTCTTTCTCTGAGGGGAGAAGCGGTTAGACGTATTGATAGGGAACCTATTAGGTTCTGGGGGATAGTAGCTCTCATATTCTGAGTTCACACTATTCCTAGGGTGTGGAACTGGTGAATTAACTCTCTCTTCTCTATAAGGGAGATGTTGATGTGGGAGGTGGGGATTTTGGCCTCGTCCTCTGTTGTTGCCTCCCCTGCCCCTATTTCTAGGGGCAGGTATGTATTCTACACATTGGCGATAAGGAGATCTATAGCTAGTCTCTCTCTTTCTCTAGGGAGATACATACCCTCTTTGAGTGAACCTACTTGGACGCAAAGGGTCCATCTGGCCACGTGCAGGGGCGAGAACTTCTCTAGAATTGGTGTTAGTTTCTATATTGGCGTTAGAGTTAATAGTAGGAGAGGTCTCAGTGAGTTTTTTCTGCCATTTGAAGACAAACCCAGTCTTATAATCTTCAACATCTCTAGAGTATTTTTTCTGTTTTTTCGTGCGTTGTTCACGTTCCTCCTTTTCAAGGTGGATCTTCAAATTTGAAGAGAGGGCTCCATATTCGGCTGAGTCTTTAAGAGGTGAGAGCTTTAATTTCAATGTCAAGGTTGGTATTCTATCTCTTTTCCTGGCTATCAGGAATTGTAGTAATTTAATGCCTGCTTCATTAAAGTATTTATACCATGGCTCTAAATCTTGGTCTCCCTGGTAAGCAGACACTTCCCACCTCAAACTTCTAGGAACCATTTGTTCACTAATGTATTGATTCAGGAATGCAATATCCTGTTCTAAATGAAGCTCTGACAAATAATTTGTTCATTATTTATACTGAACCTATATGGAGGCTTGGAAGGTTCCCCTTCTGCCAGAAGTGTGCTAAGGAACGCACGCTGGGCCGCCATCTTGGGAGTGGCAGACATAGTTGATTGCTTGTTCACCCATATGTCTTTAGTATATAAGCATGGTGGGTTTGGGGGGGTCAGTAACCCCCAGATGATGTCCACGGAGACGAAACACGTCGGGAGACACCGACCCCATACCACTGTGCTTCTGCATTTCTGAAAGCTTCTGAAAAAAGTGCAATACTTTTTAATAAAACTGAATTTATGAGGGTACTACACTATGTGAGGCTTTTTTACATGGAAACCACATTGGAGAACATCCCTTTGGGATAAGGACCCTCTGGTCTTCTTTCTTGGCTTCCGGGTTGGCTGTGTCCCCGTCAGGATGGCTACCTGCGATCACTCCTCACAGAGCCAGAACAGGGATCCGTTCATGTAAACAAACGGATCTCCATTCTGACAGGGATGTGAAAAGAGATCTGCTGCTCCCAGTGATCGGGAGCAGCTTTCTCTCTCCACTCCCAGTCACTACACTCCCCCCACAGTCAGAAACACCTACCTAGGGAACATTTAATCCCTTGATTGCCCCCTAGTGTTAACCCCTTCCCTGCCAATGACATTTATATAGTAATCAGTGGCTATTTTTAGCTCTGGTCGCTGTATAAATGTCATTGGTCCCAAAAAAGTGTCAAAAGTGTCTGATCTGTCCGCCGCAATATCACAGTCCCACTAAAAATCGTAGACCTCTGCCATTACTAGTAAAAAAAAAAAATAATAATAAAAATGGCATACATCTATAATCATAGTTTGTAAACGCGATAACTTTTGTGCAACCCAATCAATAAACCACACGATTTTTTTTTTTACTAAAAATATGTAGAAGAATATATATCGGCCTAAACTGAGTAATAAAATCGCAGAGGTGATCAAATACCACCAAAAGAAAGCTCTATTTGTGGGAAAAAAAGTACTTCAATTTTGTTTGGGTACAACGTCGCAGGACTGTGCAATTGTCAGTTAAAGCGACACAGTACCATATCGCAAAAAATGGCCTGGTCAGGAAGGGGGTAGAACCTTCCGGGGCTGAAGTGGTTAAGGAAGACAAAATATAAGAATAAAACAGTGTTGTATGCAGGACTATAGGGATACAGTAGGGTGAAATTTGATGTAATACTTTACATGAATAGATTTAACAATTAGGGTGCTGTTTTTATGACTTTCTCATTTGCCTGTAGAACCTTGGATCTGTTTTGGAACGTTACGTTAGCCAGCTAAAATACAAGTCAGAAAGAACATCTGTTACATCACCCAAACAACTGAAAAAAAATGCTTGAAAAGACAAATTTGCAACTTATCGGTTGACATGGCAATTTCTGGTTAGGTTCCAAATTCATGATGGAATTACGAAAATAACATAGTGTGGAATCTATCCAAGTGAGATATCTGGCTGGCTAAATATCCAGGCATTAGGCTTGCAGTCAAATATACGGATTTGCTGTAAGCCCTTGGATAGCTTGGTGGTGAGCATAATAGAAGGCATTCTGCCAACATAGGCCTGCAAAGTACACACTGATATGAATGCTGGATGTCTGGTGCTCAGTACAGGAAGTTATAATGTTTTACCTTCATTCAAAACACCTCATGTGGCTTGTTTTTTTCCGGATTCCTGGGAAGTCTGCAGAATATAAGAAGAATATCAGGAACTGTTTTCCAACACATTTACTGGGCAGATTATGGCTTTCCAAATCCAATTATTCAGGAAATGATGTGAACCTGCCATTGTTAAAAGATGGAAACAGCAGCATTCGGGATAGTATGAAACATACATATGCATTGCACAAATAGAAATGAAATAAGGTTTTAGTGTCTAGACAGATTTCTGGCAAAGAGCATATTACATAGCATTTGGAACAGATAGCAGTTTCCTTTGCTAGAGAAATGATGTTGCTGTTTTTTTGTGCAGACTGAGATACCAATTTCCAGCAAGGAGGAAAAATGTCAATGTTTAACAATATGGATTGCTGTCACAGAAGTGCAACTTCCCAATTGTCTTCTGTAAACTGTCAAACATCGCTAGGAAAATAAGATTATTTGCACATATACATTTATAAGATGCCTAGTCGAATTTATTTGTTTATTTTTAGAAGTAATACATATTTAATGCTTATACAGTGCCTTGAAAAAGTATGCATACCCAATAAAATTTTACGACCAAAAATATAAATGTATTTATATATATATAAATGGATTTTATGTGATAGACCAACACAAAGCGGCACACAGAGGCGGCCCTTTAATTAGGCAAATTAGGCAGTCGCCTAAGGCCTCGCACTCACAGGGGCCTCGCGGCCTCCTAGTTTACCTTATTAAAGATCTGCCTCTGCTAGCAGCAGAGATCCCCTGCCATCAGCTTAGCGTGGAATCCGTTCACTGCTACAGGGAGTGGGAACAGTTTACCGGGTGATCGGAGCTCACTGAGAGCTCAGGATCACAGCCAGAGAGAGACGCTCAGCTCATTAGAGCCACTGCTGACACTTCCCCCCTCCCCCTGCAGCCCGCACAGCCAGACAGGAGAGAGCTGCTTCTAATCCTCCTCCCGTCCTCTCCTCCTGTGTTCTGCCTAAGAGAAGGGGATGTGGGAGCGGGAAGATTCAAGCTCAAGCCCAGAAAATGTAAAGGAAATATGGAGTCTGATCCATTCACCCATCCAGTCCCTCCTGCCTCCGTGTGAGTACTCTGATCTCTCTCTCCCCATTCTCCCTCTGTCTCCCCCTCTCTCTCCCCGTCTCTCTCCCCCCTCTCTCTCCCTCCCTCCTTTCTCTCTCTTCTTTCTTTCCCACTCCAGTTCTCCTCTACCCATTCCCCATCTCCTACCCACTCCCCCCTTTTTTCCACCCTCCTCCTCCTTCCCTACCCCATGGTTCCCATCCCCACCCCCACTCCCATTTTTCAGGGGCCAAGAAAGAAGCCCTAGGTGGAGAATCTTACTACTGCTGCTGCTTGTGTGAGCAGAATGTGTACTGTGACAACCCCTGCTGACCTTCCTTTCCTATTCATCCCATGTGTTTGGCACAGTATTCCGCCCACAAAAGCAGCAGCAGTAATAAGAAGCTCCACCTCAGGGTCCTTCCAAAACCCCCTCAAAATTCCGGAAGAGAGCAACAAACTCTGGAGCGGAAGGTAGAGGGGGAGTTGTCATTCCAGTATAGATTTAGCCCAGTGACAGCAATGCCAGAATAGGTGAGATCTGTGAGGGCAGCTTCCCTGCACAGCTTTGCTTGGAAACCATCTCTATATTATTCATTACTGCCACTTTATTGTACCCTCCTAATACAGTTAATTTTTATCACTTTAGTTATTTTTCCCATTATGGGCGTGAGTGGGGCCTCATATCTAAGTTTTGCCTAAGGCCTCACAAAGCCTAGAGCCACCTCTGGCGGCACATAATTGTGAAGTGGAAGGAAAATGATAAATGGTTGTCAGAATTTTTTACAAATAAATATCTGAAAAGTGCGGCATGCATTTGTATTCAGCCCTCTTTACTCTGATACCCCTAACTAAAATCTAGTGGAACCAATTACCTTCAGAAGTCACCTAATTAGTAAATAGAATCCACCTGTGTGTAATTTAATCTCAGTATAAATACAGCTGTTCTGTGAAGCCCTCAGAGGTTTGTCAGAGAACCTTAGTGAACAAACAGCATCATGAAGGCCAAGGAACACACCAGACAGGTTAGGGATAAAGTTGTGGAGAAGAACCAGGTCTTTTTCTGACACTTAGTGTTTACAAGTTTAAAGGAGTTGTAAAAGCAGAAGGTTTTATATCTTAATGCATTCTATGCATTAAGATAAAAAACCTTCTGTGTGTGGCAGCCTCCTCAGCACCCCCTAATCACTTACCTGAGCCCCATCTCCCTCCACGATGTCCATGAGTGTCATAGCAACCCAGGACTCTTCTCCTGATTGGCTGAGACACAGCAGCAGTGCCATTGGCTCCCGTGACTGTCAATCAAAGTCAGTTAGCCAATCAGGGGAGAGAGGGGGCAGGGCTCCGTGTATGAATGGATACACAGAGCTGTGACTAAGCTCAGGTGCCCCCATAGAAAGCTGCTGGCTGAGAAGGCACTCAACAGGAGGGAGGGGCCAGGAGAGCAGAAGAGGGACCCGAGAAGAGGAGAATCCGGGCTGCTCTGTACAAAACCAACTGCACAGAGGGGGTAAGTATAACATACTTGTTATTAAAAAAAAAAAAAAAAAAAACTTTACAATCACATTAAATTCGTTTTTTTTTTTGCTACAAAATTAGTTAGAACACCCAAACATTATATTACAAACCCACAAGATTGATTAAAACATCGTTTTTTTTTTTGCTTAAATTACACTAACATTTCAAAAAAAAAAAAAAAAAAAATTATTGTTCATACAATATGAATGGGGGAGACACGTCAACCAAAACATGTCTCGTCGGGCCTAAGAGGAGAAGAGCCCAGGGAGAAGACGAGAGGACCGGGGAGGGAGGACAACTCACGGAAGAGTCGGTCGTCGAAAGATACCCCCGTGGACTCGAATCAGTGTCGAGACACATAGGTAAGTATGTGCCTCGGGACGGGGGAGAGAGGGGACTAACCGATTGACTGAAACTAACTGTCAGTGCCCTCGGTTACCGTGACGACGACACAGAGTCGGTTAGTCCTCTTCTCAGGACCCAACGATACT
>BLSH010523637.1:742176-755665 GCA_018402905.1 Glandirana rugosa
ATATATATATATATATATATATATATATATATATATAAATATATAAAAAAAAAAGAGGAAGGGAGGTGAAAAGAAAAACTCGAAGACTACCAAGGTATGACGACCTCTTTATGTGGAACTGACACTGGTTCGAAAGTCGACCAACTTTCAACAACACACCCCTGAATATACCGACTGTCGAAAAACAGGGACGAGGCAGAGACCAGAGGGGAGTCAACACTACGGAGGCCGATACTATATGTCGACGAGACATCCACAAAGTTTAATTTTTACCTCGAAACTTCTTCACCTAATTTATATAAAAACCCCACTTCTTCAAAGCTCCATTTTTAATTTGAAACACCTACAGAGCAGCTGTATATCATAGCCGGAGGCATCACAACTGAGGGGAGACCAGAGACGGAGCAGGGACAAAAAGCTGTCAGCCATATAAGTCCCCACACAACAACTTTCAACCAGCTGAAAGCTTGGTCACAGTCAAGGTGTATTTCTCCAGCAGTATGGAACCATCAGAAGCTCAAAAAGAAAAGTGGAGGGAAGGAGAAAAAAAAAATATATAAATATATATATATATATATATATATATATATATATATATATATATATATATATATCTACCCCTGAACTCCTGTCTCAAAAGGCAACCAACCAGAATCACGTGTGTCCTCTCCTGGACCAGGGCAGCCATGGCCACAATGGGTCCCTATAGTGCACTCGTGCCGGACCAAAACAAGGTGGGGGCCATCAGGGGTACAACACCCCCGTAAGACAGCTAGCCCAAAGAAGCATGCATCTGGGTCTCCCGAGGAAACCGCACCAGTATATAGATATCGCAAGGGAATATGTTATGTTAAAGGATGCTGCTAGTTAAAATTGCTTATATTGCTGACAGGGTCACCTTAGGCCCCTTTCACACTGCTGCAACTTGAAAGTCGGGCAATTTTGACACAATTTCAGGGAATGCCTGTGTAAACTTGAGGTCTGTGGATCTCAACTTGCATCAAAGTCGGACCATAGTAGTACAGGGACTACTTTGAAGTCGCACAGATATGAATGGTACTTGTTGGAAATCATAGGGTAAGACTTGTCATGCGAATTTGCAGTCCCAAGTCACAGAACAAGTCGCACAAGTGTAAAAAGGGCCTTAAGAGCAACTCCTCTATAGACTTATATACACGCAAATTCATAAAAGCTAGTATATGTTCAACAGGCAGTTTAAATAAGCAAATAGTACACTTCAGTGATTCACAAGCTCTCTCAGCATGTCATGATGAAAAGCCACTCCATAAGACGACTTAATAGACAGCAAGTCTGAGGTATAAAAGAGCAACAGCTGTAACCTTTACCTTTCCACTACAGGATTTTTTTTATATAGTAAAAGTGCTTTTTGTCTTTTACAAACCTTGGAAAAAAAAAAAACTTACAACATAAGCAAACACTGAGAATGTGTGGAAAATGACAAGGTACAGTACAAGGTGTTTTAAAAAAAAGCTAACCCCTCCAAATGTGTTACTATAAAAAGTTAATTTAAATTATAAAATCAATTTTAAAGTTGGGGTAGAATAAAATCCAGCATTTGGAAGTTTATATTCATACACTAACATCTGAAATTTACCTACAAGAATATTTTTAAAAATATCTTTGTACAGGTTTTGCACGCAATATGCATCCTAACCCAAGAACAATACCATACAGTATGTAAGGAAAAGCAGCTTTTGGCCTTAGGCTGCTCACTCATGACTTACACTCAGTAATAAAGTGATTTGAAAGTGGTTATCTGCATTAAGTTATAAAAAAAAAAACAAAGAAAAAAAAAAACAAAGAAAAAAAAAAAACCTCACTACCTGTCACCACTCCAGTGCTGTCTCAGCTGCAGCACAGCTTCTCTCACTTGCTGGTCTCACAGGCATAAGCTCCTGCTGCTGTCAGTAAAACTCCTCTGGAGGAGAGAGCAGGGGTGTGGTTTACCAATGCCGTGTGTGTCTATGGATGCACACAGCCAGACTTGGGAGTACGTGCACACGGGAGCCTCCTTAGCACCTGGCTTGATGACGAGGCACCTGGAAGAGGAAGGAACGCACAGTGCCAGCATGGGACTGCCCAAGAAGAGGTAAGGCAATACTGCTGCACAGAGCAGGTAAGTATAACATTTTCTTTTTATTTTAACAAAATAAAAAGAAGCCTTTAATATAATTTTAATAATTTGGATGGTGTAAGGGTAGGATTAAAATCTGGGCTAGTTTTGGTCAGTCTCTGTACCCATGTTGAAATAGGAAGTGGAAGCAAAGCTCTCCAGTAAGCACAAAGACTGCAACAAAATACATTTTTTCAGTAAACTGGGAAAGAGTTTGAATCTACATCAGGTTATTATGGTTTGTGTTTTCCTGTGGTAAAACCACTACCAGTATTTTATGTCCTCCTGTCATATGAATAGGAACTGGAAGTGAAGTGAAACCTCCCCAGCAATACAAAAGTATTCATACCCAAGTACGTCCAAATCTAAAAAGAGAAAAGGGCTTGGCTGGAGCAGATTTTGAAATACAACATAAACATTAAATAAACCACATATAATACAGGTGTCCACAACTTGAAAGTGATTTTTTTTGGGCTTTTCAAATCAAAGAATTGTTCAAAATCAAGCAACTCCTAGCAATCAAAACTCATGTTCCATGTAATAAACGGATACAGTCAACATGTGATTAGCTGCTACATCATTGCGGTTTGTAGTGCCTTAACAATATGACTTAAACTAAAAAAAGGACCACATTAAAATGGATGTAAACACGAAAAAAAAAATGTAATTAATAATTCTGCCTGGTAGAGTATAGCATGCCATGTCATCTGTGCCCAATCTTGCCTCAAAGAGTTAATCCAACTGTGAGTAATGAGCTTATCTTTTTTCAGGAAGAGAAACTCTAACAGGGAAATACACAGACAATCAGCCCCATGCTCTGTGAGTGACAAGCAATTTGCTTATCTCCTTCACTGAGCAGAGAAAGTTTTACACTCCCCTCTCCCCTGCCTCCTCAAACTCTCGGTATAGAAGTGGGTAGGAAGGCTTGTGACATCACAACTCCAACCACTGAGCTCCAGCAAAGAGAGAAACCCACTGATTTCATAGTTTTGCAGAGCTGCTAGTGCTTACAGGAAGGGTATTTGCAAGGTAGGGATAGGTGCAGGAGGCATGCATGTTTATATATATATATATATATATATATTAATACTGTGCCATTAGTTTATACTGGGTGAGTGGTGGGTTTACATTCCTCTTTAACCAGTTCCCGACCGCGCGCCATGTTTTCACGGCGGCAGTCGGGATGCTGAGTGCGAAGACGGTGATCTGCAATCAGCCACTAGGGGGCGAGCGCGCTCCCGCCGCACTCCTGAGTGTGCCCGCGGCTCCGGCGGACCCAATGTCCGCCGGCGAGCTGCAATGAGCGGCCTCAGGGAAAGAACGGGGAACCGCCGATGTAAAAACGGCGGTTCCCCGCTCTCTTAGTAGGGGCATGAGAGATCTACTGATCCCTGTCACTGGGATCAGTTAGATCTCTCATGCCCATGTTAGCCCAACCCCCCCACAGTAAGAAAACACACCCAGGGAACACAGTTAACCCCTAGCCCCCCCCCCCAGGTTAACCCCTTCACTGCCAATGACATTTATACAGTAATCAGTGGACATTTCAATTTCTGATCGCTGAATAAATGTCATTGGTCCCAAAAAAGTGTCAAAAATGTCCAACATGTGCGCTGAAATATCGCATTACCGCTAAAAATCGCAGATCGCCGCCATTACTAGTAAAAAAAATAAAAATAAATAAAAACCCCAGAAATTAATTCTCACCATCCATAAACGCGGCCACTTTTGCGCAAAGCAATCAATAAACGCAGATTGCGATTTTTTTTATCACAAATACAAGGAATTATATAAATCAACCAAAAACGGTGAAAAAAATGTTTATATATTTTTTTTTTGGATTTGAATTTTAGAAAAAAGTAAGAAATTTGGGTTTTTTTGCAAAATGGTGGCTCTTCTTTTGTTTATAGCGGCGATCAGAAATGACGCAGAGGCGATCAAATACCACCAAAAGAAAGCTCTATTTGTGGGAAAAAAAGGACGCAAATTTTGTTTGGGTGCAACGTCGCAGGACCACACAATTGTCAGTTAAAGCGACGCAGTGCCGAATCGCAAAAAAGTGCTCTGGTCCTAAAGCTGGAAAACCTTCCGCTTGGTAAGTATAGTATATACCCTATAGGAAGTCACTTGAAAGCCAAGGTGCAGCCAAAATAAAAAACAGAAACATCAACACAAGACACGTCTAACAGTCAGTAGGAAGTGCTCATGGCTCTTCTTTTGGTTAAATCTTTCTCCATCCAAGCACCCTCCACCCTACCTCCGTTGTCGTAATCTTCTGGTGTGGAGCAGGTTGATGCATAAAAGGGGCTATCACATGCTCTTATCAAGAGACCCCGACTATGCATACCCCTTCCACCCAGCTTCACCATTTATAGAAGCTGTACTATGAATGAAAACATTATCATCCGCTCATTCTCCATTCTTAGTTCCTGTTTCAATTATAGAAGCTGCAGTATGGCTTCTATGAATGGAGAAGCTGGGACAGAAAGAGGGGAGGGGGGACAGAAAGAGGGGAGGGGGCACAGAAGGAGAAGAATCTCAACCAAAACAAGGAGGCATCAGCACAAGGGACACATCCTATTGAGTTTAACCACTTGCCGACCGCCAACCGCAGGTTGACGGCGGCAAAGTGGCTCATTATCGCAAATCGCCGTCATATGACGGCGGCTGCGATAACGCGCACTGTGAGCGCGCGCGCGCCGCCGGGGAGGGCCAGGGAGCGGGTGCGGCGGCTTCGATTGCCGCCGGCTACCCACGATGGCCCCCCCGGAGCGAAGGAACGGAGGTCCGTGTATGTAAACACGGACCACCATTCTGTGAAGGGGGAAGGGCTGTGATCACAGCCTTCCTGTACATGGAGGCTGTGACCACTTCCCTTCCCCAGCTAGGGCAGTCCCCATACAGTTAGAACACGCCCAGGGAACATACTTAACCCTTAGAGCGCCCCCTGCAGGTTAACCCCTTCACTGCCAATGGCATTTACACAGTAATCAGTGCATTTTTATAGCACTGATCGCTGTATAAATGCCAATGGTCCCAAAAAAGTGTCAAAATAGTCCGACATGTCCGCTGAAATATCGCAGTACCCCTAAAAATCGCAGATCGCCGCCATTACTAGTAAAAAAAAAATGAAAAAAACAAAAATGAATTTTCATCATCCGTAAACGCGACCACTTTTGCGCAAACCAATCAATAAACGCCGATTGCAAATTTTTTTATCGCAAATATGAGGAAGAATGTAAATCGGCCAAAAACGGTGAAAAAAAATGTTTTTTTATATTTTTTTTTGGATTTGTATTTTAGCAAAAAGTAAGAAATTTGGGTTTTTTTGCAAAATTGTCGCTCTTCTTTTGTTTATAGCGGCGATCAGAAATGACGCAGAGGGGATCAAATACCACCAAAAGAAAGCTCTATTTGTGGGAAAAAAAGGACGCAAATTTCGTTTGGGTACAAAGCCGCACGACCGCGCAATTTTCAGTTAAAGCGACGCAGTGCCAAATCGCAAAAAGGGCTCCGGTCCTAAAGCTGGAAATCCTTCCGGGGCTGAAGTGGTTAAGTTATGTCCTTTTTTTACTTTGGCTGCACTTAGGCTTTAAATGAGAACTACTTTGTTGGCTCTGACAGCTTACATATGTGAATTCTGCCCCAAAGTTTCCATCTTCACTACAGGTATTCCAAGGTTGTATGTCTCAGAGTAATATTAGAAATGTGGTATGATCGGTGTTTACCTTTGCATGTTCCTGCTCTTGCTGCTGGAGCCTGTGGATGGTATGATTGGCAGTTTCCACTGTAAGAAAGATTTGAATTGATTAATCAGCTGTTCTATCCTCAAAGGGAAGTTGTGTACACCAAAGCATGTGTGACAGAACTAAAAAACGGACATGTAAAACACATTCACACTATGCTCAGGAAGTGCCCTTCGGTGATCACTGCGAAGGCCTGGTTTCGCAGAAGCCAAAGCAGGAAGGGATATAAAGGGCTCATCAGTTTTCCATGACTGACAAGCATTGGGAACTGCTAGTACTTTGTACATATGCAAGGAAAGGCTTGACAAATCTCAGATTGCTAACAGATGGGCAGAGGGGCTTAAATATTTCCTTTATTTACATATTCCAGAACAGCCGTACAAGCATTCAAAGATCTTCCATTGTACTTTGAATATGCAACACTTGTATTTTAAATATTATATCCAACAGGCAACCATATAGACATTTCAGTGTCTACAGAAAAATAAACCTTGGGCCCAAATGCATCCACTTAAAACAATTACATTTTTCGTTAAGGTTAAAGAGGTAGGCCATGTGTAAAATATGTTATGCATTTGCAGTACTGCTTAGATCAGCTTTGTGAAGCTCTTCTGCCATCCTCCTCCCTCTTCCTGCTCTCGCCTACCTACACGGAAATTCTCTGTTGAAGACAGTTGATCATCAAATGTAGCAAAGGAAGGCATTTACCAGAAAAACTTAACCGCTTCCACACCGCACGCAGTATATTTACTGCGGCAGTGTGGATGCGTCCCTCGAATCGGCAATTTGCGGAGTGGCCGCTAGGGGGCGCGCGCCCGCCGTACTCCGGAGGAGTGTGCCCGCGGCTCGCCAGCGGACATCGGGTCCGCCCGATGAGCAGCCACGGCAAAAAGAACGGGGAACCGCCAATGTAAACACGGCAGTTCCCTGCTCTGTCAGTGCGGGCATAGTAGATCTACTGATCCCTGTCACTGGGATCAGTTAGATCTCTTATGCCCATAACAGCCCAACCCCCCCAGTTAGAATACGCCCAGGGAACACAGTTAACCCCTCGATCTCCCCTTGCAGGTTAACCTCTTCACTGCCAATGAAATTTACACATTAATCCGTGGATATTTAAATTTCTGATCGCTGTATAAATGTCATTGGTCCCAAAAAAAGTGTCAAAATGGTCAGACATGTCCGCCCCAATATCGCAGTACCGCTAAATATCGCAGATCACCACCATTACTAGTAAAAAATTAAAAAAAATAAAAACCCCAGAAATGAATTATCATCCGTAAACATGGCCACTTTTGCACAAACCAATCAAACGCCGATTGCGATTTTTTTTACCAAAAATATGATGAAGAATATAAATCGGCCAAAACAGATGGAAAAAATGTTTTTATATATTTTTTGGATTTGTATTTTAACAAAAAGTAAGAAAAACTTTTTTTTGCAAAATTGTTGCTCTTTTTTTGTTTATAGCGGTGATCAGAAATGACGCAGAGGTGATCAAATACCACCAAAAGAAAGCTCTATTTGTGGGAAAAAAGGATGCAAATTTTGTTTGGGTACAACGTCGCACAACCGCGCAATTGTCAGTTAAAGCGACGCAGTGGCGAATCGCAAAAAGTGCTCTGGTCCTAACCTGGGAAATCCTTCCGGGGGTGAAGTGGTTAAAGGGATAGTAAACACACACTAATTTACATTGTCCCTTCTGTTTCTGTATGTGAATGATGCCACTGTAATTATTTTAATTAAAGCAGAACTCCGGGATTTTCAAAAAATGCCCCATTAGTACACCTCCCTACACTAAACACTAAACAGTTATTACATTTGTGAAATTCTTTACCATTGAAGAGATATGTCCAATCTAATTTACAGGAAGTGCTCTCTCTCTCTTTCAAATGATGCACCATGTAGTCTTCAATGTTAGCTCTGTTAGAAGAGTGATTGCATATCCCCTCTCCTCTCTTTAGACTACATTTCCCATCAGTCCTTGCAGATTATGGGAGGTACACTAGCCTGTGAATGTAAATGTGAACAAACCCCCTTCAACACGAATCAAGCCCCTCATTCTGCAGCCAGGCCCACTAACCAATGACACACAACACAGAAGGATAGATTACAGTCTTATGAATGCAAAGCATGTTCTCTCCTCTCCACCCACAAGGAGATAAACATATTGCCCTTACTTTCTTTAATCATTACTGATCTGTACACACATCCCATAATGATATATTATACACACTGTACACACATCCCATAACAATATATTTATTATACACATCTGTGTACCATGTCTGCATGTAACCACCTGTGTACCATGTCACCACCTTTGTACCATGTCAGCATGTCACCACCTGTGTACCATGTCTGCATGTCACCACCTGTGTACCATGTCAGCATGTCACCTCCTTTGTACCATGTCTGCATGTCACCACCTGTGTACCATGTCTGCATGTCCCCACCTGTGTACCATGTCAGGGTGTCACCACCCAAAGAATGGGTACTTTGGCCCCTCATGGGTTAAATATCGAACTAGATTTGAACTGTTCCTCTCCAACTGGTAGTCCTCATTTATTATTAGTTTTTCCTCTTTTCCTTTTTCACATTTTTTGTTTGAATTTTTCATATATATATTCTTTTGGAAACTTTTTGAATTTTTGAATTATTTTATAATCTATTAGAGACATATGTCTTTGGTTTATATATATATTCATTGCCAATACTTAAGAATAAAGTAATTTGTATCTATCTATCTATCTATATATATATATGGTGTATATTTTTGGCATATATATTTTTTATATATTTAATTTTTTTATTGAGTTTTTTATACATTGTGTCTAGTATATATTTTAAACAATTGTCTGGTGGCTATTGAATGCCTATGATTGTTTTTTCCTATCTGCATTTAATACTACTACTGGTATTTAGGATATTGAGTTGTTTTATTGTAAAAATCGGAGATGGCGTCCCTGGCGGCTGTTATTTTAAATGTATTCTATTACTGTCACTACTAACAAGGAAGACGTTCCTTGTAGACACCTACATGATCTCCACGGGAAGTTCACCCAATCATTTGTCAATCTCTGGGAGGATGACCCCTCCCTCAGAGTATATAAGGCTTAGCTAGATCCAGAAATGATGTCTGTTGATGACGCCTGTGGGCGGGCGAAACGCGTTGACGCAATTTCCAGTTTGAGGGTGCCGTGGACATGACGCCCGGTTTGGTTGGAACGCACGCTGAGAGCGGCGTCCATATACTGTTGTATCAAGCGGATTTTAACGTTTTTTCCTGTAAGTACTATCTTATCTTTGCGCATTAAAACTAGTTAAATAGTACTTCACTATTGTGGATTCCCTTCTTTTCTCCCACAACATATGGGAAGCTTGTTAGCGATTACGTGAGATATACTACTCTGGAGGTATTCAGCTAATTGATATCCGATCGCATACAGCGTTGCCTGATCCCCAGACTGAAAAGCTGGGGGTCATGGTGTTGTGGTGAGTAGGATTCCCTAGGGGTTTCCCCTCACACGTGTGAAGCACATTGGCACTTTGAAGATTCTGTTTCAACACAGCGCACTTCTGTCACTTTATTGCGGACTGTCATAATAACTGTATCACTATGAATGTACAATTTTTTCAGCACTTTATTTAATGACAGATGGACTGATTTGAGTTGTTCTTTCTGTATAGTTTTTACACATTTTTTCAGTATTTATATATTTTTTTTTGGATGTGCTAGCGCTATAAAAACTATTTTCTAAATTCTTGTTGAGTGGTATCTACCCAGTGTATAGCAGCTGCACCTGGTTAACAGATTTTTTATCCATTTAGCGCAAACTTATTTTTGTTAGATATTTGCGCAACTGTTTATTAAATTGCAAGTTTTCAGGAAAAAAATATAATAAAATGAATTTTAGTGCAAAATCACACCATATAATACCCATTTTTGGTTAAAATATAAAAGATGAGGTTGCATAGAGTAAATAAATAGATACCAAACATTCCATGTCTTAAAATTGCATGCACCTGCGATATTGCCAAAAATAAAGGTGCCCAAAAATCCCCATAGGTGACATTTTAAAAGCCTTTACAGCTTATCAGAGTCAACTAGTAGCTCTTGCCCTAGAATTATTCTCCTCACTCTAACGTTCACAGCAATATGTCACACGTATGGCGCCACTGCGGTTTACGCGTGCGCGCAAACCCTGGGCTTGTGTTTGCACAGGTGTGTAGGGCTACGGGGGTTTTCAGCAATTTTTTTTTTGTTTTAATATACTAGAATTTCATTTTTTTAACACTTTTTGCTTTTATTTTTATATTTATTTTTACTTGATTGCTATCACAAGGGGTTAATAAATCCCTATGTGATAGCATTAGGCAGGTGACAGGTACTCTTTATGGAGACATTAGGGGGTCTAATAGACCCCAATGTCTCCCCTGCCCTTCACACCATCTAACCAAGCACAGATTGGTTTGGTTAGATGTGTCCCCTGACTGTGCTGGCCAGGAAAGGGTACATATGAAAACCGTGACATCATTTCTGGTTTCATTGTTTGCATGCAATATCGAGGTATCGATTTGCCTCGGTCTCACTGCAATCTCTCTCCTCCAGCCAACAGTTGTGTTCCTGGGCACAAGACATGAGCTTGTGATTAAAGGATCACTCTTTGGACATACATAGTACGCCCAAAAGAGCTGAATTAGTTAAAAAAAAAAATCAATCAATAATCAATACACAGCTGCCACATGACCCAGATCTTTCCCAGCCTGTCTGCAGAGAAACATAAGGAGGAGCTTCTAGTCCTCTGCTGCTGGTCACATGTTCAAAATATAAAAAAAAAAAAAACACAACACAGCCTTTGGAATGAGTAAAAATAAATAATATCAATCAACTATTTTAAATTGTCATACAAATATATATTTGAAATAAAATCTTGAATATTTTTTGCCACAACATGGTGTGGGCAGATTTCTGCCAGTCACAGGCTGTGTCGCGCCCCTCCAGCCTGTGTCTTAAAATAAGGGAGGCAGGCGAAGCCTCCATTAACCGGTTCTGGACCAGGTCACGTACATTTACTGCTGCAGAGTGGCTGGATAGCACAAATCAGCGTCTATAAACGGCAGCTCACACATGCACGGCTAGCGGGCAGGAGCGCGCCGCGCTCTCCAGCAGTATAGCCATGGGTTAGGTAGACTCAATGTCCGCCAGCGACCCGAGATCGCCTGGCATAGTAGGAAAACGGGGAACTGTTGGTGTAAACACAGCAGTTCCTTGCTCCGTCAGGCGGCATGTAAGAGATCTACTGATCCCTGTCACTGGGATCAGTTAGATCTCTTATGTCCCTGGCAGCCCTTCCCTCCACACAGTTAGAACACGCCTAGGGAACACAGTTAACCCCTAGGAGCGCCCCCCCAGGTTAACCCCTTCACTGCCAATGACATTTATACAGTAATCAGTGCATATTTAAAATTTCTGATCGCTGTATAAAGGTCATTGGCCCCAATATCAAAGTCCCGATAAAAAAAAAAAAAAAAAATTCGCAGATCGCCACCATTACTAGTGAAGAAAAAAAATAGCAAAAAAAGCCATAAATTCTTGTGGAATTTACGCTGCAACTTTTGCGCAAACCAACCAATAAAACGGCGATCGCGATCTTTACCACAAATATGTAGAAGAATATATAATCGGCCAAAACTGATGAATAAATTTGTATATATATATATATATATTTTTTTTTTTTTTTGGCTATGTATTTTAGCAAAAAGTAAAAAATATTGTTTTTATTTTTCAAAATTGTCGCTTTTTGTTTGTAGCGGTGATCAGAAATGACGCAGAGGTGATCATATACCACCAAAAGAAAGCTCTATTTGTGGGGGAAAAAAAGAACGTCAATTTTGTTTGGGTACAGTGTCGCAGGACCGCGCAATTGTGAGTTAAAGCAACGCAGTGCCGAATTGCAAAAAGTGCTCTGGTCCTACAGTGGCAAATCCTTGCGGGGCGGAAGTGGTTAATTTACATGCAATATCCTCCTCCCTATTGTGTTTTGCTGGTTAGTGGGCATGGAAGAGGAGGGAGGGAGTGGGCTGTGATGTACCACTGTGTATACAACCACATGTGTGACTCTATAGTAACATGGGCTCCTCAGATAGGATAGGGAGGAAATGCTCAACATAGAAACTCACTGAAAACTGAGCATGTGCAGAGTTGCCACCACAGCTGCAAAACCTCCAGCTGAATTGGGGTCATAGACAGAAAGTGGAGATAGAGAACAGCAGGATCAACCAGTTTTTTTTTTTCTTTGTAGAGTACAGAATATGAATCTCATAGAGACTGAGTATGAACAGCAAGCAATACACCATTTAATGATAGCTTTTTATGATGTGGGTTGGGAGACACTTTAATGGGGTGAATTCTAAACAGTAAGAATGGCTCTAAATAGCTTTGGAGTTGAGCAAGATAGTGAAAATGTCATTTGCACACAATTCTGGTCTAATTATTTAAATCTAATGGGGAAATCATGAGTCCTTGTAAGGATGCAACTACATTTTTCTTGGTTGAACTGGATGGACTTGTGTCTTTTTTCAACCAGATTAACTATGTAACTATGATTAAATTTCACTGGGGCCAAGCAACCTCCCGCCCTGCAGACATAATGCACGTAAAACTAAATGCGTATAAGCCTGTAAAAAACAGGTTCACTCCAGGACGGTTCATTTTCTCATATAGATAGAAGAGTGATCAATAATACATTACAGGTAGCTTGGTTAACGACAGGGGGAAAAAATCATCTTCTATCAACTGGCCCTAATCAGTGCAGCAGGTTAGTAAAGGATTCCCTTTGCCTGAAAACAGATTCTGTCCTTATGGAATATAAAGGGAAACCTTTCGTAAGGGAATCATGCATTCTGCTGACTTCTCATTCTGTAAATGTCATTACCATTTAGCTGTAATGCTGACCCATCTAGCTGCAGTACTTTTAGTTGATGACCCAGAACAAGTATGTAAGAACTTCTCACTTTTCTTTCCTGATATAAATACTTGTTACCGGTCACTGAATTAACCTGGCCATATGCCATGTGAATTTCAGACAATTCCTGATGAACCGATCGAAATTCGCTACCTGGGTGGCCGCCCCGTCCAACAGTCTTTGATTCAGGGCCAGTTAACACCACATGCAGTCGAGTGCGTTTTTTTTTTCGGCATCAAAAACGCATGCAAAATAGGTTATACGGTTTCCATTGGTATAGTTCACACCAATGTAATCAGTTCCAGGGCTTTCTAGTTCCAGAAAAAAAAAAAAAAAAGTAGAACATGTTGCACCCTTCCTGCACTGGACTGGAACGCAGTAAAAAAATGCACTGGAACGCATCAAAAACGCATGTAAAATAGGTTATACGGTTTAAAAAAAAGACCTTGATCTTTCGGGACCTTGACTAATGTAACCACACTTGATATGGTTACCTTTGGCATATTGGATAAAACGTACGCAAAAACTACGGCTTTTTTTTTTGCGTGAGCTGACGTACACCACAATTGACCGGGACTTAGTTTCTGACAACCTGCCCCGCCGGTGGGTCCATCGCTTAAAGCTAGCCAAGTAGTCCTTAA
>BLSH010523637.1:763089-796752 GCA_018402905.1 Glandirana rugosa
ACTGCAGACTAACAGGTACAACTTATGTATGAGAACTTGTTTAACTTCACCTGAGGCCAGCCATTTTACTGGGTATATGCAAGGGTTTACAACCACTTTAACCCTGCAGCCACCAGGATTGGGTGTGCCTGTCAGGTGAGAGCATTCAGGCGACGCTGCTGCTGCTGCCTGATTGCTCTCACCCACCCCCAGTACTGGCGCCCCCCCACATGCTTACCGGGCTCCGCTTGCCCATCCGTGGGCCCGGGAGCGCCATGGCTGTGGCGACAGCTGGAGGGGAAGGAGAAGAGCACACACGTCCGCTCTCCTCTCCGTGTTGGTGTGACCCGGAAAGCGACATCTCTGACGTCACTTGCGGTTCAAGCTCTTCATGTCCCCAGCTAGCTGAGCCAGGAAATAATGTTTTGCAATGCGATCTGCATTGCAAAACGTTTAGTGGAATGCAGGGGAGACATGCAGGGTCCTATCTCCAAAAAAGAAAATCAGATGTTTTGTCCCCTATGTAATGAAAAAAAAAAAAAAAAAAAAAGTAAAAAAAAAAAAAATTGGCAAAAAAAAAAGTTACACCCAAGCACATAAAATCCACCCCTAAAAATTGTTGAGGCCCCTCCATTCCCACAAGCACTAATGTAAACGCATGCATCGGGGCACCTACGTGTGAAAATGTTGATTGCGATACACTTAACATATCAGCACGCACGCCGGAGTGAGAGCAATAATTCTAACACAAGACCTCCTCCGTAATGCTAAACTGATACCGATAGGGGGCTTCTGAAGCGTCACCAATAGAAAATATAGGGTACTGAAGTTTGACACCATTTCACAGGACGCACAAAAAATTAGTTTGGCATGTTGGGTATATATTTACTCGGTGCAACCTCATATTTTACCAAAAATTTGGGTAATTTATTGCGTTTGTTTGCCCTAAAATTCACGTGAGTGTGTTTTTTTACTGCAATTTTGTGTTTCCAAGACCTTGGCGGTAATATCATGGGACATGAAAAATTGGAACTACCACTATTTTATTCTCTAGGCTAGTGTGTCGGCTATAATGTTTGGGGGTTTTGTGTAATCTTCAGGCCTAAAATGATTTTTTAAACATGTGTGCAAAAAACGCAAAAACGGCTCTGACAGCGAAAGGATTAAAGTGGAACCAAAACTTTGGATACAAAGATTCCTAAAACCGTTACAGAACTGTCATAATTTATCATCTGTAAAAGCACCATTGCACAGCGAATGGAGCGTAAGATGTCAGCTTTAGTTTTTGCATCGTTATCCAGTTCCCGACCGCGTGCCGTGTTTTCACGGCGGCAGTCGGGATGCTGAGCGCAAATTGCCGTAAAAAGACGGCGATCTGCGAACAGCCGCTAGGAGTGTGCCCGCGGCTCGGGTGGACCCGATGCCCGCCGGCGAGCCGCGATGAGCGGCCACAGGGAAAGAACGGGGAACCACCGATGTAAACATTCTGTTAGTGCAGGCATGGGAGATCTACTGATCCCTGTCACTGGGATCAGTTAGATCTCTCATGCCCATGTTAGCCCAACCCCCCCACAGTAAGAACACACCCAGGGAACACAGTTAACCCCTAGCTCTCCCCCCCAGGTTAACCCCTTCACTGCCAATGACATTTATACAGTAATCAGTGGACATTTAAATTTCTGATCGTTGAATAAATGTCATTGGTCCCAAAAAAGTGTAAAAAATGTCCGATATGTCCGCTGCAATATTGCGGTACCGCTAAAAATCGCAGATCGCCGCCATTACTAGTAAAAAATAAAAAAAAATAAAAACCCCAGAAATGAATTCTCATCATCCGTAAACACGGCCACTTTTGCGCAAACCAATTGTGATTTTTTTTATCACAAATATGAGGAAGAATATAAAAAATGTTTTTTTTAATTCTTTTTTTGGATTTGAATTTTACCAAAAAGCAAAAAATTCGTTTTTTTTTGCAAAATGGTCGCTCTTCTTTTGTTTATAGCGGCGATCAGAAATGACGCAGAGGTGATCAAATACCACCAAAAGAAAGCTCTATTTGTGGGAAAAAAAGGACGCAAATTTTGTTTGGGTGCAACATTGTCAGTTAAAGCGACGCAGTGCCGAATCGCAAAAAGTACTCTGGTCCTAAAGCTGGAAAACCTTCCGGTTGGTAAGTGGTTAAACAATGCACCTCAGGGCAGCACTGTGGTGTGAACAGGGCACATAGAAAAGAATTGTTTTCTGGGGGCCCTGGCATTGGTCTGTAGGGATCAGCTGAACTGGTGTGAATGAGCACTTTTTCATAAGACAAATTAAGAGCAACTGTATTTTAGGAGCACATATATAAAGACTCACTTCACTGTAGAAAAAAAAAATGTTTAAACAAGAACATTTAGCAAAAGTTTGTGTAAAAGTAACTGCACATTGACACTGGCAGACAAAAATGAAACATTAAAAAGGTCTACCTGTTGTTTTAAGCTTCGTAATTAACTTTGAAAAACATACTGTCCTACAGTCAGAGGGGTATTATTTCACATTGCTGAAAAGTTTGTTTTAACAAGAAAACCAAGTACACGACCTCCTCTTATAAAACCTCTGATCTAGACTGGCAGTACTACAGGGTGCAATCCCTTTACACAGTGATCCTCACAATGGACAGATCAGCAAAAATGGAACATTTAATATGCAAAGACTGAAACACAAGACAATGCGTTTATGTTGGTCTTAAATGATGACCTACTGCCATCTGCTGACTCAGTTCTTCACTTTGCAAGATTTTCTTTGGATATGTTCTGACCATTACTATTTAATCTAAATAGACTTAGTCCTTACTAGAACATAAAATAAGATACACTAGCTGTTGCTTTAGGCTCTGCATACACAAGCTGTAAAATTCTGAGTCTGTAGAAAGTAAAGTAAACGCACGTGGACACAAAGTGCAGTGTTCAGGAAATCTTCCCTGCAATTTCAAGGCAGTGCCAGGTACACCATGTACATTTATGTTCTTTGCCCCTTATCTCTGCAGGCCCCCAGCAGTGTCGCACTTGGGCTAAAAAAATAATAAGAATGGTATATATTGACTTACAGGTTTTTAGCACCAACCCCAGATGGTCTTGCATTGTGTCCAAACATTTTGGAAGAACAGAATCGCTGGTTTCAGATATGCTGTTTTTCACATTTTCAAGGACTCTCAGTTCTCTAAATCCCCGCTTTTCCTAAGGAAAAAAAAAATAGATACATTATGCCATTTACATAACTGTTTCTCAACCGATTTGCATACTCAACAAACAACAAACATGTTTACTAATAAGAGTACACATTTGTAATAGTAATTTGGAGAACAGATACTGTTCTCGTGAAAACACAACTGTTGCATTCCAAGCCAAGCTTTCTTTACTTTCCTTTAAGCCAAAGGACTACAGTAGGCAAGCCATAGCCGAGAACACCAATATAACCCCAATTGCAAACAAGGTTGGGGTGCTGTGTAAAATCTACATAAAAACAGTATGCAATGATTTGCAAATCTTATAAAACAGGTGGTGCACCGAATGGAAATTTGGGTGCCGAAAACCGAAACAGACAGTTTTTAAAAATTATTTATATTTTTATATACAATGGTCATATGCAGCCTACCTGTGTCTGGGCACTGAGAGGCGGCACTGATTGACGCTGATAGGTGGCACTGATCGGAAGCATTGATTGGTGGCACTGATTGGCACAGACAGGCGACACTGGATGGTACTGGCAGGTGGCACTGGATGGTAATGGCAGGTTGCACTGGATGGTACTGGCAGGTGGCACTGACATGTGGCACTGGATGGTATTGGCAGGTGGCACCGACAGGTGGCACTGGATGGTAGTGGCACTGAATGGTATTGGCAGGGGGCACTGGATGGTACTGGCAGGTGGCACTGACATGTGGCACTGGATGGTACTGGCAGGTGGCACTGACAGGTGGCACTGGATGGTAATGGCAGGTGGCACTGGATGGTACTGGCAGGTGGCACTGATGTGGCACTGGATGGTATTGGCAGGTGGCACCGACAGGTGGCACTGGATGGTAGTGGCACTGATTGGCACTGGATGGTATTGGCAGGGGGCCCTGGATGGTACTGGCAGGTGGCACTGACAGGCGGCACTGGATGGCACTAGTAGAGGAGATGAGAAGATTCACAATGCACTGAGCGCGCGGCTTGTACGAGCCGCTCTGTGCATGAAACCGTCACATAATTACATTGAATGCAGAGAGAAAGCTGTCAGATCTTCACGCTGAGATCGGAGGTGGGCAGGACCGAACAGCTAACACCCACCCAGCCCCTGTTCCATTGTCTGGCGTTTGATAGCTGTTCGGTCCCGCCCACCTCTCGACATGAACTTGAAAATCTGACAGCTCTCTCTGCATTCAGTGTAATTATGTGACAGTTTCATGCACAGAGCGGCTCGTACAAGCAGCGCGCTCTGTGCATTGTGAATCTTATCATCTCTGGCATCCATTGCAGGGTATGTGATGCACACATACCCCCGCAATGGACAGTACCGGGGCGGACCCCGCACCCATTTCGGTAAATCGGGCCATTTTTTTGTTTCGGCCGATACCGAAAACACAGATTTTGACTGAAAATGCCGATAATTTTCGGCGGTCAAAATTTTGGTGCATCCCTATTATAAACCCAGATTTTATTTGCAAAAGAAAACTGTTCTGTTACATGATTTGCATGTAACATAAATATGCAGCTATAGTAATGTTTTTATAGTTGGTTATTATAATGCCATCTTGTGGTTCTTTTGGATATTACACCTTCCTATTGTATTTTCTTAGTGTGTACCTCCCATCCTCTGTGAGCTAATTTCCTCTTCCTAGTTCACTCTACTCTGTAACTTCCTGTTCCTGGTGCACTCTGCTATTCTAGTTCCTCTTCCTGTGTCCTCTCTCTCATGAGGTAAAGAATATGGCTACATGCTAGAAGGCCTCACTCAATCTACTCACATCCTAGGACACATTACTATGTTTTGACCTGCAGTTACCATCTTTCGACCATCTGTCACATTTGTTGTATGCTGTACCTGCTATTCCAATGAATAAACGCTCGTGGAAGAAATCGGTAATTGGTGAGTCACTATCTGATAAGAACTGTCTGCGGTGATCATATCTGCTTATACAGGCCAGGCATAGAGGTCTCAACAAGGGATAAGTCGCCATTACAACAGTTAGGAGTCAGAATAAAAACAGAACATGTATCAAATGTTTAAACTGAAAAAAATATATATACATTTTAAGAAAAAATAAGGTCATTTTAAAATTGATGGCAGCAACACCTCTCGAAATGTTGGGTCAGGGCAACAAAAAAACACAAAGCATGTGGTACCAACAAGGAAGAGCAGGAAGAACATTTTGCAACAGGTCAGTAACATGATTGATTGGGTATAAAAAGAGCATCTTAGAGAGTCAGAGTGTCTCAAAAGTAAAGATGGGCAGAGGTTCAACTATCTGTGCAAAACTGCGTCTAAAAATTGTTGAACAATTTCAGAATAATGTTGTTCAGTGTAAAATTGCAAAGGCTTTAAATATATCATCATTTACAGTACATAATATCAAAAGGTCTTGAGAATCTAGAGAAATCTCCGTGCGCAAGTGGCAAGGCTGAAATGCAATATTGAATGCCTGTGATCTTCGGTCCCTCACATGGCGCTGCATTAAAAACAGACATGATCCTCTGATGACATCACTGTATGGGCTCAGGAATACTTCCAAGAATCACTGTGAATACAGTTTGCTGTGCCATCCAAGGCAAGCAAGGAAAAGCCATATCTGAACATGATTCAGAAACACCCCATCTTTTTTGGGCCAAAGATCATTTAAAATGGTTTGTTGCAAAGTGGAAAACTGTTCTGTGGTCAGAAAAAAAAAAAAAAAATGACATTCTTTTTGGCAAACATGGTCGCCGCTTTCTCCGGACTAAAGAGAAGGACCGGTCGGCTTGTCATCACTGCTCAGTTTAAAAACCTGCATTTCTGATGGTATGGGATTATGCATTAGTGGGTATAGATTTGACAGCTTGCACACCTGGAAAGGCATCAATGCTGAAAGCCAAATCCAGGTTTTAGAGCAGCATATGCTCCCATCCAGATTTTTTTCAGGAAAGACCTTCCATATTTCAGCAGGACAATACTACATACTACAATTATGATAACAGCATGGCTTTGTAGTCTAAGAGTTCAGGTGCTTAACTGGCCTGCCTGCAGTCCAGACATTTCACTTATTTAAAATATTCCATAGAATGCTCAGAGAATTTTTTTTTCTGTGAACAAATAGGTATAGGTACCTTCATCCCATAAATACATGAGAAAAGAAGTCTTGGGAGAGGGGCTGTGGGATTTTCATGGTACCATCATAAGCTCGCAAGTGAGATTCTTTAAAAAGGGTTTATTTCATATATTACAAAAAAACATACATATTAAAATACATGAACATATAGTGCTGTTCCCAGGGGAATAACAATTGATTTACATTCTCACAACATATGTAGACCCGTGTTTCTCTACATGTTTCGTGGTGGATCCGCTTCCTCAGGAGAGTGCACCGGTTAACTGAGTTTTTTGATGTACACTAGGAACAATGAAAGAATTACTACATGATTGTAAATAACATCAAAAAGAGTAGGACTATTTAAAATATTTGGTACGTCTTGAAGTGAAAAATATGATTAACTTAACCTAGGACTGTTGAGAAGTTAAAATCCTATACCAGGCAAGAATGTAACAACATTCTTGTCCCAAAATTCCAGCAACTGGTCTCTCCAATTCCTAGATGTTTACAGTGTTATTAAAAGAAGAGGGGATGCTACACTGTGGTAAACATGGCCTGTCCCAACTTTAAGACACGTTGCTGCCATCAGATTCAAAATTACCTTATTTTTTATGAGATTTCCGTATCATTGCATTCTGTTTTTATGTAGATTTTACACAGTGTCCCCCCAAGTGGAGTTGTATTTGCACTCTTAGATTATAGACAGTGTTTGACGTGCTAAGTAAACTTGCACAGAAGAACCAGCAAGCTACAGAGTGGAAGCAGCAAGAGTCTGGCAGTAATATGAAGGACAAGGAGTTTGGAGCTCAGGGTCCTAATTTGTTTGTGGCACTGTTGCAGATGTAACTGCCAAAACCTGTATACCTATCTTACATAGTTACATAGTTAGTAAGGGTGGAATAAAAAAAAAAAAAAAAAAGACAACAGTCCATCCAGTACAACCTGTGCAGATGTGTGTGTGTAGATAAATCATTTCCCATATCCCCGTATATTGTTTCCGCTAAGATGCCCATCCAAGAGTCTTTTAAAACTAGCCATACTTCCTGCAGACACTGTCGGGAGTTCCACATCCTTACCACCCTGACAGTGAAAACCCCCCTAGCAGCTTAAGGTTAAATCGCTTCTCTTTTAGTCTCATCAGGTGGCACCGTGTCCCTGGGACAGAAAAGTTTCATACTTACACTGGTATCAACTTTGAGGTATTTATATATCGCTATCATATCTCCTCCGAAGCGTCTCTTCTCCAAGGAGAATAAATTTAGCGTAAATGTAATTTCTACAAAAGTATATTATATCAGTCACAATTTTTGTATATTTGGAAACAAATGTGGGACAAACTACAGCGAGTCAAAAAACAAAACAAAAAAATAAAAAAAACACCTTTTTGTAATTCCTGCTTAGGCTTCATGCACACTGGACGTTAAAAAAACATCTTAAAAACGTCAGTAGCTTATCAGTGATTTTTTCAGCTTTTACCAGCGTTATATTACTGCCGTTTTTGCAAGTTTTTTCGTGTTTTAAAAAGGGCCAGCGTTTTTTTCCAATTGATCTAAAACATCCAAAAACGTTGGGGATCAACATTTAGCCACGTTTTTGGGCATTTTTGATTATTTAAACGTTTTTACAGCTGAAAAACGTCTCTCAGAACCCTCTGGTTTTGGGGTTTTTTTTGCAGCTCAAAAACATCACTGCTAATAACAAATGAGAACAGCCTATGTGTGCATGAACACATAGGATAACATGATGGAGGGTTTAATGACTGTAGAAAAAAACATCTGCAGCTAAAAACAGCTGCTGTAAAACAGTCAAAAAACGTCCTGTGTGCATAAGGCCTTATAAGTAAAGCATGCCATCCCTCTTTTGGATGCCATTCAACAGTACGTGTGCATAGAGGCGCTTGTAAGCTCTTTATGGTTCCCTTTCTCATGTGACAATTTTCTATCAATCCATAGATAGCACAGTTACTGTTAGATGAGATAGCAAGAGGATTGGCATGGTTTTCTTGAATGCTCCAATATATTTTATAGCAGTCCAGTAATGTTGAGTTTGTCACAATCAATCAGGTACTTGTCTAGTCCCAAGGATACTTGTTTATCTCCTAGATTGTAAGGTCTAACGAGCAGGACCCTCTTATTCCTCCTGTATTGAATTGTATTGTAATTGTACTGTCTGCCCTAATGTTGTAAAGCACTGCGCAAACTGTCGGCGCTATATAAATCCTGTATAATAATAATAATAATAATAATAATCTCTATATGCTGATTTTTTTCTTCCCAGAAATTACAGAGTAATTATCCATTACACTACATGGCCTACAAGACTTGTCTAAAATTCATATATCTGTTATTCACTTTATGGCATATACACATGAATGTACATTACTAACCATTAAAACAAAGTCACTATCAGCATTTGCTTTTTTTTTCCTTATATCTAGGGAAATAGTGTGCCCTAATGGAATACAATCAGCAAGAAACACATGGGATTGGTCGAGTAAGGTAAATCATCATAACAGGTTCATAAAGTGCTATTCATCAGGACATTGATGTCACACTCTGGAGCGCGGCATATTGCAAAAGATGAGTTCTGCAGGCCTGGAAAATGGTTCAAAAGAATCTCAACTACAAAGAATATGAGCATTTTAATAAACCCTTAGTGGAATGAAACACAGACACAGCTGAATACTGGAAGATATTAGCTCACAACAGCACCTCGCACAAGCGGCTCAAAGGACATCTGTTTGGAACATGTGTTTGTCATGTCTGCTATGCATGACCCGCCTTTCTGAGGTGAACAACATTAAAACCCACATATAGAAAAAAACATGCTATCCAGATAAAACTGAAATGTACTAAACATAGAGGTCTACTTCCACCTAGTGGTGAAATATGGATTGTGCAACCTCTGAGCTCTCTCCAGCTAACCTTATAACAGAGATGTAGATACAGCAAGAAATGAGATGAGATGGAGTGGAAGGCATACAGTAAAATAACCTCAAACCTTTTATCAATTAAAACGTAAATCACACCACATGGAATACAAGTCCAAAAACAAAACAGTTAAAGCTGAACAGTCATTTCTCTAAAAACTACTAGATGATGAAATCGGTACTCAAGAGGTAGCCATATTTTTAAAAAATAGACAGCTGTGTCTAGCATCTGTAATTGCAAGGACAAGTACAGTGGAGAGACAATTGGGTGACGCACTGTCTGCTTTATTATTAGAAGACATATATCTGATTACGAAGAATGGTTGTCTTTATTTACTGCTTATGTAAGTGTTAAGCCAGATTTAAACAGGTTCACTGACCCTTCTAATAAGGCGGTCTAGATCACAAACACTTCACTTTTATAATGTTTAGCATTATTTCATGTTTCAAATAAAAGCAGACCTGCGTTAACCATTCAATCTGGCCGTTACTAGAGAAAACAGAATTCTGTGCGTCCAAGGGCAGATTGGATACACTAAATAAATCTAAACGCATGTTAATGCAAGTCAGGGTGGATTTGATTTAACCAATTTTTTTACATTTGTTGGTTACAAGTTAAAAAAAAATATTTTTGCTAGAAAATTACTTAAAACCACCAAACTTTATACAGGGTGGGCCATTTATATGGATACACCTTAATAAAATGGGAATGGTTGGTGATATTAACTTCCTGTTTGTGGCACATTAGTATATGTGAGGGGGGAACATTTTCAAGATGGGTGGTGACCATGGCAGCCATTTTGAAGTCGGCTATTTTGAATGCATATTTTGTTTTTTAAATAGGAGGAGGGTCATGTGACACATCAAACTTATTGGGAATGTCACAAGAAAAACAATGGTGTGCTTGGTTTTAACGTAACTTTATTCTTTCATGAGTTATTTACAAGTTTCTCTTTGTTTACAGCCATTGACATGTCGCCGAGGTTAACACGTGCGGAGCAGATAGAAATTGTGTTGATGTCTGGTGAATGCAGTAACCGGGTCATTGCAGTAGATTTCAATGCAAGACAGCCTACAAGACCACCCATCTCCCATGCTACAGTTAGCAAACTGCTTGCTAAGTTTCGTGAAACTGGTTCAGTGTTGGATTTGCCAAAATGTGGATGCATGAAATCTGTCACTAATGAAGAAACATCAGTGGCTGTCCTAGCTTCATTCAGCAAGAGCCCACAGCGTAGCACTCGCCGCATGTCACTGGAGAGTGGCATTAGTCGAACACCCCTTCGGCGGATATTAGCTACTCACAAATGGCACCCTTACAAACTCCAGCTACTGCAGCAACTCAATGAGGATGACCCAGATCGGCGCACTGAATTTGCAGAATGGGCAATACAAAAATTGGAACAGGACCCTCAGTTTACGCAGAAGATTTTGTTCAGTGATGAGGCAAACTTTTATGTGAATAGTGAAGTTAACAAACAAAACCACCGCTATTGGTCTGGCACTAACCCACATTGGATAGATCCCTCCAAGACTGTTGGAACAAAAAAATTTATGGTATGGTGTGGTATATAAGGTACAAAGATAGTGGGGCCATTCTTCATCAATGAAAACCTCATGGCCACTGGATATGCAAAATTGCTACATGATGATGTTTCCCTCTTTATGCACTAAAGCTGGCACGTTCCCTGAGTTTTTCCAGCAAGATGGTGCTCCACCACATTATGGGTGTCAGGTCCGAGCATTCCTAGATGAACAGTCTCCTGGAAAGTGGATTAGTCGTCGTGGGCCAGTTGAATGGCCCCCAAGGTCTCCCGATTTGACCCCCTTAGACTTTTATCTTTGGGGTCATCTGAAGGCAATTGTTATGCTGTGAAGATACGAGATGTGCAGCACCTGAAACTACGGATACTGGAAGCCTGTGCTAGCATTTCTCCTGCGGTGTTGCTATCAGTGTGTGAAGAGTGGGAGAAGAGGGTTGCATTGACAATCCAACACAATGGGCAGCACATTGAACACATTTTATAAGTGGTCAGAAACTTGTAAATAACTCATGAAAGAATAAAGTTACGTTAAAACCAAGCACACCATTGTTTTTCTTGTGAAATTCCCAATAGTTTGATGTGTCACATCCACCTGACCCTCTTCCTATTGAAAAAACAAAAGTTGGATTCAAAATGGCCGACTTCAAAATGGCCACCATGGTCACCACCCATCTTGAAAAGTTCCCCCCCCTCACATATACTAATGTACCACAAACAGTAAGTTAATATCACCAACCATTCCCATTTTATTAAGGTGTATCCATATAAATGGCCCACCCTGTATATATTTTTTTCAAACAATCTAGAGCAGGCATCCTCAAACTACGGCCCTCCAGCTGTTGCGGAACTACACATCTACTACACACTACACATGAGGCATTGTAAAACACTGACATTCACAGACATGACTAGGCATGATGGGAATTGTAGTTCCTGAACAACTGGAGGGCCATAGTTTGAGGACCCCTGATCTAGAGAATAAAATGGCGATCGTTGCAATACTTTTTGTCACACAGTATTTGTGCAGCAAAATTTCACTTTTTTGGAGTTAATAAGAGAACAGTAAGGCTACTTTCACACTGAAGCGGTAGCCGTGGTAAAACCCTGCTAGTTCTAGCAGAGTTTTACCAGCGATAGGGCATACATATTACGGTTGAAAATTGCGCACACTTGCGGAATGGCGACAAACTCCGATACTTAAAAATCTCCATAGGCGATGCTTTATAAATTTTTAGCGGTTACCAGATTAAAGGTGCAGAGGAGGTCTTTTGCTAGAATTATTGCTCACATCCTGACGATTGCGGCTATACCTCCCATGTGTGGTTTGAACACCGTTTTCATATGCGGGCACTACTTACGTATGAGTTTTCTTTGCTGCACGAGCTTGCAGGGACGGTGGTGCTTTACATTTTTTTAAATGTATTTATTTTTTTAGCATTGTTTGTTTAACCACTTGCCATTCGCCCACCGTCAAATGACGGCGGGGCGGAACGGCTATTGTTCTGGGCAGACGTCATATGACGTTGCCCCTTTAAGTCGGGATTGCGCGCGATTTGGCGCGCGCATCCCGGTTCTGTCGGTGGCAGCGTGTCCCCAGGACACACCGTGTCACCGACAGGGGTGAACAGCTATTGGTCATGGCTGTTTACCATGTGATCGTCACGGCCGATCACAAATGGTACTGCCCCCATTTGCACAGTGCACAGAGCGGTAACTCACTGTTACCAGCTCTTCTCTCCTCAAACAGTTTCCAGTGTGAGGAGAGAAGAGCTAGGATCAGTGAGTTACTGATCTGTATAGCACCAAACACACCCTGTCACTTCACCCCTGCGCCCCCCCAATGCACCTGTCACCCAACAGTCACCCATCTGCCCCCATAAAGTGCACCTGTCACCCTTCACCCATCAGTGATCGTGGCGTGTCACCCGTCACTGACCGTGGCCTGTCACCCGTCCCTGACCGTGGCCTGTCACCCGTCACTGACCGTGGCCTGTCACCCGTCACTGACCGTGGCCTGTCACCCGTCACTGACCGTGGCCTGTCACCCGTCACTGACCGTGGCCTGTCACCCGTCACTGACCGTGGCGTGTCACCCGTCACTGACCGTGGCGTGTCACCCGTCACTGACCGTGGCGTGTCACCCGTCACTGACCGTGGCGTGTCACCCGTCACTGACCGTGGCGTGTCACCCGTCACACATCAGTGACCACCGCCAGTCACCCATCAGTGACCGTGACCAGTCCTCCATCAGTGACCACCACCAGACACCAGTAACCCATCAGTGACCATTGCCATCACCCATCAGTGACCACCGCCAGTCACCCATCAGTGACCGTGACCAGTCCTCCATCAATGACCACCACCAGACACCAGTAACCCATCAGTGACCATTGCCATCACCCATCAGTGACCACCGCCAGTCACCCGTCACCCATCAGTGACCACCGCCAGTCACCCATCACCTATCAGTGAGCACTGCCAGTCACCCCTCAGTGACTACTGCCAGTCACCCATCACCCACCAGTGACTGCCAGACCACCGCCAGTCACCCATCATCCATCAGTGACCACCGCTAGTCGCCCATCAGTGACCACCGCCAGTCACCCATCAGTGACCATCGCCTGTCAGAGACAGTCATCACCCATCAGTAAACATCACCTGTAAAAGTCTCACACATTTGGTATCGCCATACTCAGGAGGAGTAGTAGTAGAACATATTTTGGGGTGTAATTTTTGCTATGTACATACTATGTGTTGGAAATACCATATAAAATGGACAACTTTGTGTAAAAATAAAAGCGGTTCCATTTTTTTTCCACATTTTCCAAAAAATACTGGAAAAAAATGACATGTTCAATAGACTCATTATGCCTCATAGATTATATGTTGAGGTGTTAGCTTTCCAAAATGGGGTCATTTTGTGGGCAATTCCATTGTCCTGGAGAACCAGGACCTTCAAAAGTGTAATGGGTAGGTGGTTGAGAAATGAGATGTGTAATTTATGCTCGTAGAACGCCTTCTTTTATCAATTGACTTGGCTCTCTGCCCAGACTTGGCAGTCTGCCCAGATAGGAGAGACTCAAGTCGCTCCGACTTTAGAGAAAGATTCCTGGGGAGACTTCAGGCGACTTGCATTGACTTCTATTACAGACAAGTCGCACTGAGTCGCCCCGCAAGTCAGACTCCATTAACTGCATTGAAATGCCTGATGGAAACCACAGGGGGGGGGGGGGTGAATCGAGATTGCGATTTTAATACGATTAATTGTGCAGCTCTAGTGACAGGTACTCTTTATGGAAGGATGGGGGGTCTAAAAGAGCCCCCATCCCTCCTTTACACTTCACAGTATTCAGATCGCCAAAAGCTGCGATTCCGAATACTGTCATTTTTTTAAAACCGGCGCTGTTGGCCGCCGAGTAAACTGGAAGTGACGTTGTAACGTCGCTTCCGGAATTTGGCGAAAGAGACCCGATCGGAGCAGATTCTGGCTTCCTTCAAGTCTCCTTCCTTCTAACCAGTGGACATGCCGGAGCGTAGCTCCTGTCTCCCGGTGGGACGGGAGGCTGGAGAAGAGCGGTGGAAGGCGGCGGGAAGCTTTGTCCTCTCCCGGGTATAACGGATCGGCCATTATCAACGGATAGCGGACTACCCGCTCTAAAAACCGGTACCTGGATATAGCCTGCAGTTGCAGGCTATATCCCGATACCTCCACTTAAAGGAGCCGCCGTATATATACGCGATTCACGTTAAGTGGTTAAATGAAGCCTTCCTCCAATGATCAAACTTGTGCCGACACGCCCCCCCACTGCACAGTCATTCACTGGAAAGGTCAGTGTGCTGCTGTTTCTCCACCCCTAGATCTCTGAGCTCCTTATGCAACTGAGAACAGAGGGTGATCACTTATTCACTAATAATAATAATATCAACAGTTCAAAAAGAAACAACGGCTTTATTTAACTACAAAGAAAAGGAAATCACATGCAAGTACATAAATATATCTAAATAATGTGCACAACAGAAGAGCAAACATGATAAATTACATAGAAAGTCTGGTATCTTGGCTGGGAGAGGGAGAATTGGCCAATTGCCCTTTTTATCATACACAAGACCCACCCACATCGATGTCACTCTTTAGGTTTTCATTCCGACCCAGGATGGTCTCTTGTCCAGTTTGCATTTTTCTGCATTTTGTCTGACATAGACAATCTCAAGTCACAGCCTAGCCTTTGATCTTTTAGTGATGGAAAGGTTATCCTTTTCAGCTCCCCAAGGCTTCTTCCTGAGGGAGTTTGAATATAAAGTACAAACCCATTAACCACTGCAATGTACTATGTGTGGAGCTTTTCCCAAGAGGTAGGGTCTTATTTTATGACCCTCCACCATACCTCTTGTAGGGCAATACTGTTCCACTGGTTTTTAAGATGGCATTCCACAGTGATGGGGTGGCCTAGTGATAGCCAGAGTAGGTATACATAAATGTCTCTTATGAACAATGTTGCACAGTCCATCAAATGCTGCTTTGTGCCTGAGTAGCATGTCAACACCATTCTCCAGAGACAACCTCTATGACATCATTCCTTGTCCTCTTCTTCATTGGCAACTTCTGGTTCAATACATTTTTATTGAAAGTTTACAAAAAGACAAAAACTTAGTACAGGAACATAAAGGAATCACACAGAATGCAGCATGAAGGGACATAATGCCCCACTATCAGTCATATAAGAAAGGATAACCTGCCAGACCCGGAGAAAATCAGGGTTCCCACTGGCAACTTCCTGGGTGCAACATAATATTGTCCACCATTCACACACAACAATATAACAAACTTGCCTTTGGATACAGAACAGAGGATGGACTGACCAAACCATAATACTAAACGGATACACATACATCTATTCGTCCCAGGTCATCAACAAATACATTAGCATAAAATAAACAAATGGACAAACATATTGATTCCTTTAAACCCCCATTTCCCTGCAGGCTTCTCTGTATTTTTGGCTCAAGATTTAAGCTTATAGCACATGTAAAACTTGTACCAATGACAATCAATGAGGTGCATTTCAACTAGGTCTACCATCCCATATAGCTCTTTGTATGACTGAGAAGTTTGAGATGTTGCCATGACCAATACATTTTATCACCATTGATGTGCCATCTGACATTCCCTAGTTGGGCCAACAAGCATCTTACAATGAGCAAGTGTCAGAACCTTAGGTACCCAACCTTAGGTACCCTGAACCATATTCACTTGGTTATGCCAATAAATCCAACACACAAAAACATATTTTACCTTCTTTTAAACCCTTACTGAAAACCCCCAAAGTTCACACCTATTGCTTTTGAAGGATTTAATGGATTAGATGCCCTAAACCAGGGCTTGACAAATTGACTTTGAATCTAGGAGCCAGCTAAAAAAGTTAGCACAGTTTTTTTGTTTATTTTTAACCACTTGCCTAGCGGTTACTTTCTCCCAGTTCCTGCCAAGGCTGATTTTTAGCGCTGTCACACTTTAAATGACAATTACAATGTCATGAAACACTGTACCCATATGAAATTGCTTTCTCACAAATAGAGCTTTCTTGTGGTGGTATTTAATCACCATTGGGGGTTTTATTTTTTGCCAAAAACGTAAGACCGAAAATTTTGAAAAACAAAACAAAACCATTTTTCATCATTTATGCTATAAAATTTTACAAATAACTAATTTTTTTATTCACTGATGGGCACTGATGAGACGGCATTGATGATGCTGCATTGATGAGATGGCACTGCACTGATGAAATGGCACTAATGTGGTGGCATTGATGACGCTGCACTGATGCCGCTGAGCTGATGGGCATTGATGGGTACTGCACTGATGAAGCTGCACTGGTGAGCACTGATGGGTAATGCACTAAGTAGTGCACTGATGGGTACTGCACCAATTGGTAATGCACCGATGGGCACTGATGGGTACTGCACTGATGGGCACTGCACAGATGAGTACCAACTGATAAGCACCATCTGTGCATCGATGGGCACAGATGGGTACTGCACTGATGGGCACTAATAGGTACTGTACCAATGGGTACTGCACTAATGGGCACTGATGAGTACTGCATGGATGGGTACTGATGAGCACCAATGGGTACTGCACTGATGGGCAACAGAGCTGCAAGATTCTGGCCAAAATGAGAATTACAATTTTTTTTACTTACAATAAAGATCACGATTCTCGCAGCATAACATCTTACATATACAAAAAAATTGGCCTAACTTCACTGTTTAGTTTCTTTTTTTGAAAGTGTAATTTTTCCCAAAAAAATTGCGTTTGAAAGGCGGCTGCGCAAACACCGTGTGACATAAAATATTGCAACAACCGCCATTTTATTCTCTAGGGTCTCTGCTAATAAATATATATATATATATATATATATATATATATATATATATAATATATATATATATAATGTTTGGGGGTTCTAAGTTATTTTCTAGCAGAAAATACTGAATTTTTACTTGAAATCAGCAAATGTCAGAAAAGATTTAGTCTTTAAATGGATAAACTAAACTCTTCTATACACAGGAGTTCAACCCTTTGATCATTTGAAACAGTATCTTTTTACTTCTTTTATCAACTTGACTTGGCTCTCTGCCCAGACTTTACAGTCTGCTCAGATAGGAGAGACTGAAGACGCTCCGACTTTAGAAAAAGATTCCTGGGGAGACTTGCATTGAATTCTATTACAGTCAAGTCGCGCTGAGTTGCCCAGCAAGTCGGACTCCATTAACTGCACTGAAAATTGCGTAATGATCGCAGGGGGGCTGAATAGAGATCACGATTTTAATACGATTAATCGTGCAGCTCTAATAAATAAATAAATAAATAAATATATATATATATATATAAATAAAATGTTTGGGGGTTCTAAGTAATTTTCTAGCAGAAAATACTGGATTTTTACCTGTAAGCAACAAATGTCAGAAAAGATTTAATCTTTAACCGGTTCCCGATTGGCTCACGTACTTTTACTGCTGCAAAGTGGCAGCGTCCTGCGAATCGCCATCTATAAACGGCGGCTCGCACACAGTTAACCCCTTCATTGCCTATGACATTTATACAGTAATGAGTGGATATTTAAATTTCTGATCGCTGTATAAATTTCATTGGTCCCAAAAAAGTGTCAAAAATGTCTGACATGTCCGCCCCAATATCAAAGTCCCGATAAAAATCGCAGATTACCGCCATTACTAGTAAAAAATAAATAAATAAATGTAAAAAACACCAGAAATGAATTCTCATGGTTTGTAAACACGGCAACTTTTGCGCAAACCAAATCAATAAGCGCCAATTGTGATTTTTTTTTTAAACAAAAATATGAGGAAGAATGTAAAATCGGCCAAAACCGATGAATAAATTTGTTTTTTTTATATTTTTTTTGGATTTGTATTTCAGCAAAAAGTAAGAAATATGTTTTTTTTGTTGCACTTTTTTTTTTATAGCGGTGATCAGAAATGACGCAGAGGTGATCAAATACCACCAAAAGAAAGCTCTATATGTGGGGGAAAAAAAAGGATGCAAATTTTCTTTGGGTAAAATGTTGCATGACCGGGCAATTGTCAGTTAAGGCGACGCAGTGCCGATTCGCAAAAAGTGCTCTGGTCCTAGCATGGGAAATCCTTCCAGGGCTGAAGTGGTTAAATGGTTAAACTGAACCTCTTACATACACCGGAGTTTATTCCTTTGATAATTTGAAACATTGTATCTCTTTGCTTCTTTTATCAGCAACAATCTCAGACTTGGCAGTCTGCCCAGATAGGAGGGATGGTGAATCGAGATCACAATTCTTTTACGATTAATCATACAACTTGGTAATTACTTAAAGCGTTTGTTAACCCCCCCAAAAAAATGCTGCTCCCGTCTCTTTAGGCCTCATACACACAGGCGTTTTGGCCGCCGGCGTTTGTAGGTGTTTTTTTGCAGCTCTCCATGTTATTCAATGGCCCTCTAAAAACGCCAGTGTTTGTGGGCAGTAGAGGGCGTCGGCGTTAGTGAGCTGTAGCTTGAACGCGGGACTAGTGCGTTCTGAAGCTGCAGCGTCATGGCGTTTTTGACGCCGAGCCGGCAAAACGCTCAATAACGTTGCTTAACGTTGTATACACAGCGTTAAGCCTCGTCAGGCGTTCTATTCATAATCAATGGTTCCTTATGGGAGCCCATTGATTTGAATAGAAGCCGCACCAGAAGTCGGATCACGGTGATCCGACTTGCAGCGCGACTTGTGTGCTAGATATGTTAAAGGGGAACCCCCGCAAAAAATTTGCCCCCCAAGAGCATACCAGGCTCTTCGATCTGGCATGGGTTTTAAGAGGAGAACCCACGCCGAAAAAAACGGCGTAGGGTCCCCCCCAAAATCCATACTAGACCCTTATCCGAGCACGCAGCCTGGCAGGCCAGGAAAGGGGGTGGGGACGAGCAAGCGCCCCCCCCCCTCCTGGACAGTACCAGGCCGCATGCCCTCAACATGGGGAGTATGGGTGCTTTGGGGCAGGGGGGGCTCTGCGCCCCCCACCCCAAAGCACCTTGTCCCCATGTTGATGGGGACAAGAGCCTCTTCCCGACTACCCTGGCCGTTGGTTGTCGGGGTCTGCGGGCGGGGGCTTATCGGAATCTGGAAGCCCCCTTTAACAAGGGGGCCCCCAGATGCCGGGCCCCCCACCCCATGTAAATGAGTATGGGGTACATCGTACCTCTACCCATTTACCTGGGGGGAAAAAAAGTGTACAAAAAAAAAACCACTACACAGCTTTTTAAAATATTTTATTATATCCGCTCCGGCATCTTCTCCCCTCTCTTCTTTCTTCGGCTCTTTTGCGGGGTCTTCTGTCTTCTGAGGGGTCTTCTGCGGGGTTCTTCAGCTCTTTTGCTGCTGTCTCCCCGGCTAGCTTCTCCCGCCGCCGCCGCTGCTTCTTCTTCTCCTTCTTCTGGAGATATTGACTCGTCGCTCTCTTCCACTCAAATGCCGGGTCCGTGCTGCGCGGTTGCCTTATATTGGCATGGGGCGGGGCCACACGATGACGTCATCATCTGCCCCACCCACATGTCACATCCTGGGGCAGGGCATCACATCACAGCCCCGCCCCAGGATGTGACATCATGTGGGTGGGGCTGATGATGACGTCATCGTGTGGCCCCGCCCCATGCCAATATAAGGCAACCACGCAGCGCGGACCCGGCATTCGAGTGGAAGAGAGCGACGAGTCAACATCTCCAGAAGAAGGAGGAGAAGAAGAAGGAGAAGAAGAAGCAGCGGCTGCGGCGGGAGAAGCTAGCCGGGGAGACAGCAGCAAAAGAGCTGAAGAACCCCGAAGGAGACCCCTCAGAAGACAGAAGGCCCCACAAAAGAGCCGAAGAAAGAAGAGAGGGGAGAAGATGCCGGAGCGGATATAATAAAATATTTTAAAAAGTTGTGTAGTGTTTTTTTTTTTGTACACTTTTTTTCCCCCCAGGTAAATGGGTAGGGGTACGATGTACCCCATACTCATTTACATGGGGTGGGGGGCCCGGCATCTGGGGGCCCCCTTGTTAAAGGGGGCTTCCAGATTCCGATAAGCCCCCGCCCGCAGACCCCGACAACCAACGGCCAGGGTTGTCGGGAAGAGGCTCTTGTCCCCATCAACATGGGGACAAGGTGCTTTGGGGTGGGGGGCGCAGAGCCCCCCCTGCCCCAAAGCACCCATACTCCCCATGTTGAGGGCATGCGGCCTGGTACGGTCCAGGAGGGGGGGGGGCGCTTGCTCGTCCCCACCCCCTTTCCTGGCCTGCCAGGCTGCGTGCTCGGATAAGGGTCTGGTATGGATTTTGGGGTGGACCCTACGCCGTTTTTTTTTTGGCGTGGGGGCTGCTCCTAAAATCCATGCCAGATCGAAGAGCCTGGTATGCCCTTGGGGGGGGAACCCCACGCAATTTTTTTGCGGGGGTTCCCTTTAAGACACCTAGCACACAAGTCGCGCCGCAAGTCGGAACACCACGATCCGACTTCTAGTGCGGCTTCTATTCAAATCAATGGGCTCCCATAGGGAACCATTGATTTTGAATAGAGGCAGAAAACGCCGCAAAAAGCTAGCGTGAAAAAAACGTGCATTGACGTCAATGCAAAACGTCAGTTTTTCCCCTGACGTCAGGCTCTGCGTTTGGCTTATTTTTGTGCAAACGCCCGTGTGTATGAGGCCTTAATGTGCAATTAGCAGCATGGTGCTTTTTAAATTATCCCTCTGTATCCCCTAAAATATCTGTTTGATAATGCCAGGTCATGACTTCCCCCGCCGGGTGCTGACTCCCCTATCATGTTAGTTGATCCTGAGAGCCCCGTGGTCTGTGCAGTTTGTGTCACTAGCAGCTTTCCTCTTCTCCTCTGCCTCTCTTCAACTCCCCCCTCCCTCTCAGTATGTAGAGTCTCTTCTCTGCTCTCATAATTACCTTTTAAAGCACCTATCCCCTGTGTATTAGAACAAGAAGTTTGCCTGTGTCAGTGTTATATGATAAATATTCTTATCCATATAGATGATAGAGCATGGCTCTCTCTCCTCTCCAGCTGACCTCAGCAGCAGTGCTCAGCCCCTCCCTCTGGAAAACTTTGCTGAGCAAAGGAGAAAGAAAAACAACAACTGATCCTAGGAAGCCTGTGTGTAATCTATACAGATACGTATATACATGTTTAAACACAGGCAAACTTATTGTGCCAATACAGGGAGAATGGTAGCATTTTATACAAGTGGCTTAACAACCACTTTAAGATAGCAATCAAATGCATAGACTTTTTTTTTTTTTTTTTTTTAGGGACAAAAAAGGCTTTTTCATGATCTTGTTTTGCAACATTTTTTTTTTTTTCGTAATCCTCAGGCAATAAAATACAACAAATCTAGGCAAAATGCACTATTTTTGAGCTGTGTTAGTTTAAAAATAAATGGTCTTACTGCAAATAAAAAGTGTGCATTTTGACCTGTTTAACCACTTCAATACCGGGCACTTACCCCCCTTCCCGCCCAGACCAATTTTTGGCTTTCAGCGCTGTTGCATTTTAAATGACAATTGCGCGGTCGTGCGACGCTGTACCCAAACAACATTTTTATAATTTTTTTTTCCCACAAATAGAGCTTTCTTTTGGTGGTACTTGATCACCTCTGGGGTTTTAATTTTTTGCGCTACAAATAATAAAAAAAAAAGTTTGTCTTTGTTTCTGTTACAAAACGTAAATAAGTACGTTGACGCTGATGAAGCAGTACTGATTGGCACTGGTGATGAAGCACTTATAGGCTGCACTGATAAGCAGCACTGACAGGCACTGATAGGCATTCATAGGCAGCACTGGGCACTGATAGGTGGTAATGACGGGCGGCACTGGTGGGCACTGATAGATGGAACTGTTAGGCAGCACTGCTAAGGAAACACAGGCGGTCATCACAGATGGGCACTGAGTGCCATCCCTATGGCCAGTTGTTTGCCATACCTGGTGGACCTGGGTGGGCTTCCCTGGTGGTCCTGGGTAGACACCCCTGGTAATCCCTGGGTGGGCTCCTTGGGTGGCGATCCCGGGGGGGCTGCACTGATAGACAATCAGCAGAGACCCCCCCCATCAGGAGAGCCGCCGATCAGATCTACTCGCATCTGCAGGCGAGAGTAGAGGAAAAGCCAATATGCGGCTTTTCCTATTTACACTGCGATCAACCGTGATTCGTCATAGCTGATCACGTGGTAAAGAGTTTCAAACTGACACACCACACCAACGATCGCAGCGCTGCGTGCCCCTGTAGGCGCGCGCCAGCTTGTTTTCCTGCTGGACGTCATATGACGCCCAGTCAGGATAACAGAACCACTTCCTGGCTGTCATTCTGCATATGGCGGGTAGGAAGTGGTTAAAACTACACTAAAATTAGGATTCTGGTAAAATGCATTGCAAAGTTATTTACAAAAGGTTTTTTTTTTTGCCCTTTTTTACATGGGAAATGTGTAAAAATATTAACAAACAAAAAAAGTTTAAATATTAATAGTTGATAAAATAAAAACAAATGAAAATAATAGTTGAAGGGAGGAGGAGAATAAGGAGTTAATTGGGGCTGATTAGAAAAGGGTTAATAAGGGGTTAAACAGAGGAACATTTTATTTAAAAAAAATCTGCAGATCCAAGTTCATTCCCTTGATCCACAGATGAATCAACAAAATAATTACAGAAATAACATTATGTTACCTTGTATCTTTCTATATTGCATCTAGAGCGTGTCATTTATAAACATGGATTCAGGCTAATTTTTTTGACAGCAGCAGCTGCCGACCGCCTCTATGGGTACACAGCAATCCCGGATTTGATTTATCAATGGCAACAATTACTGTATACTGGGAGAGGGGTCCCAGCATGGCAGAGACACTGGACATGCTACACACATCCTGTGTACAATGATGACTTTTTTGGGTGTGTGTAGCATGCCCAGAGTCTGCAACTAGTTATACTAAAAAAAAAAAAAAAACACCTTTGCAAAAGAATACACGTCCTTTTCATCATTTTAGTTAAGGGATTCTTTCTTTAACTTTATTTGTATTATGGCATTTCAAGAACTCCAAGTAAAACACAAACAGGTACCCATGAGTAAAAACGTCTGTAAAACTACTACAGTACTCAGTCAGACTTACCTCAAATTCCTTAATGAAATAACGAGTTTCTCCATGGATAACTGGTCGGTGATCCAAAAGTCTTGAATGGATCTCTCCAACATCTGTAAAATTATTGCATCAATTAGTAGGGTATTAAAGGGTCATGGATAGATTGTTTTTTTTAATTCTGAACAATCGAAACTTGCCCACAATGCTTGTTTGCCACACCTCTACACATGGACATTAATTGCAAGCATTTGGAGGAATAACTTTTTCGTAATATAATCATTTACCACCTCTATACAGGACAATTTCACCCCTTTCCCACCCAGGCCAATTTCCAGCTTTCAGTGCTGTCACAATTTAAATGACAATTGTGCGGTCATACAACACTGCAGCCAAAAATTGGATTTTCTATACATACTTACCTGTAAAATCCATTTCTTTCAAAGGACATTACGGGATACAGAGCAGGCTATATATTCATATCCATACTGGGAAATACGCCATCTATAGGTGAATGGACACTGGTAATCAAATAAAAAACAAACAGGAAGTTCCCCCTCCTATATAACCCCTCCCACACTGGAAGCACTTCAGTTTTGTAGCAAGCAATGAACTCCACAAAGACAGAGAGGGGAGGGACAAGCGATGTCCTTCAAAAGAAATGGATTTTACAGGCAAGTATGTATAAAAAAAAAATCCAATTTTCTTTCTCGGACATCACGGGACACAGAGCAGGCTATATATTCATATACATACTGGGACGTCCCAGAGCAATGCCTGAGGGGAGGGAGACACAATTCCAATTAAACCACAGCCCTTAATATGCTGTGGCCAAAAAGCAGAATCCTCCACTGTTCTAACACGCACCTGATAGAATCTTGTGAATGTATGTACTGAGGACCATGTAGCGGCCTTACAATCTGTGGCACCGACGTCTGGTGGCAGAAGCCCAGGAGGTCCCTAACTCATGGTGGAAAGAGCTCTCACCCTGAATGGGGGAGCTCTCCCCCTTTAACCATAAATGTGAGTAATCAGCTGGCTAATCCACAGCGAAAACAGCTGCCTTGGATGCCGCCTGACCCTTCCTGGGGCCTTCAGTCAACAAAAAAGGCACCAGTCCTACTGATGCCTGCAGATCTCTTCAGATAGATCTTAACAGCACGCACCACAGGTAGAGTGTGCAATAGTCTCTCCTCCGGTGAGGAGGGCTGAGAATAAAAAGAAGATTACAATAATATCTTCATTGAGATGAAAGGCTGATACTTCCTTCGGTAGGAAGAATGAAAGAGGCGCAATACCACCTAATCCTGGTGCAATCTCAAGTCTGGCTCCTTACAAGAAAGAACTGCCAACTCCGAAAACCCCTCTGGCTGGGGTGATGGAAAAAAGAGATTAGTTTCCTAGTCAAAAGAACCAAGGGAATCTCCTTAATAGGTTAAAAGGCTGCTTCTGCAGCACTGACAAAACCAATTCAAATCCCCTGGACAGGGAGGCAATCTAACTGGAGGTAACAGCCAAGTTCATGTAGACGAGTCCTGATTAAGGAGTGAGAAGCCAAGGCCTCTGAAGATATATGGACAAGGCAGAAACTTGTCCTTTGATGAAACCAGATTCAATCCCATGGACAGGGAGGAAATCTAACAGGTGGTAACGGATGAGTTACCCCTTGAAGAAAGGTCCTAATCAAGGACCGAGAAGTCAAATGTTTCTGAAAACATATGGACAAGGCAAACCTGTCCTTTGGTTGTAGTCAAAACCAGCTTCAAGTCTACTCCTGCTTGAAGAAAGGCTAGCATTTTACCAATCCCATACTTGTGGGGATGCCATTTTCTGGCCTCACACCACGCAATGTGAGCCTTCCAGACATATATGGTCCCTTACAGGCAAAACCTCGCAGCTTCTGTCTTCTTAGCGAGGACAGGGTACCATTTATCTTAGCTTAATGCCATTTGAAATGGATCCGGTATGAAGGCTGTCTCTGATTCTAAAAGAACCTGTGTGGGAACCAGCACAGAAGCTCCACAAAGCTGTAGAAGTGACCATCCACCTTCAAGACACTGACTGTTATTACCAGTGCCCATTTACCTATAGGTGGCGTATAACCCAATATGTATATGAATATATAGCCTGCTCTGTGTCCCATGATGTCCGAGAAAGAAATACATTTTTATCATTCTTTTTGAGGCAGATGGAGCTTTCTTTTGGTGGTATTTAATCACCACTGTGTTTTTGCTAAACAAACAAAAAAAAAAGACCAAACATTTTGAAAAAAAAAAAAAAAGTTTTTCTGAGTTTCAAATAAGTAATTTTTCTTCTTCACTGATGTGCGCTGATGAGGCGACACTGACAAGGCTGCACTGATAATCAGGGCACCGATGATGAGTGCCCTGATTGTCAGTGTAAATACTGTGCCCTGGCAGACTTGCCGGTTATCAGCTCTCCTTTCCTAACTCAGAGACAGCGTGTGAGGAAAGGAATGCCAATAACTGGCAATTCTGTTTACATGTGACCAGCTGTGATTGGACACACCTGATTACATGGCAGAAACCACTTCAATTTTCCTTTTACCCTGATCTGTGATTAGCTATGTCCAAAGGACACAGTGGTCATAGAGCATGATGTGTGTCCAAGAGGGTGCAGGGAGGAGAGTACGGGGGATGATGTCCATGGACATCCTCCCAGAACTGGAGAGCTGTAGCCATCGCTTGGCTATAGCGTGGACAGGAACAAGTTAAATAACACAAAGAAGAGAGAGAGTGCAAGCCACCCTAGTGTAATCCCATTTATTGAACTGAGCTAAAAGCAAACAGTGAATCTCACTGACAACTGGAATGCCCCAGGAGCCGAGTGGCGGTGGGAAGCAGCTACTACGCATGCGCCCGCTCCAGCCAGCAACGCGCTCTGTAACGAACCCAGCAACAACAGGAAACCGGCAACCAGGAAGGAAAGTGTGTCACGGTTGCCAAGACTATGTGTTTCGTAGGCGTGGCCTCCTTTGTAAAGTCACACCCACCCTGCAACCAATGTGTAATATACACAGACGGCCCAACTCCTCCCCTGGTTAAGACCTTAAAGGGACCATGTACAGAAAGAGAAACAATCTCAGTTAACACAAGTGGGGCAATGGCAACCAGGTTAAAAATTAATAATATTAATAGTAAACTGAATGTCATTGAAATACAAATAGTCTACACATTTAAAATCTGTGCTTCATTTAAGATCAAAACTTCTACATACGTTGGTTAAAAAATGAATTAAAAATTAATAAGAAATACACAATCTGTTCTCACTATTAAAAAAATCAATTTATACTATAACTAAAGGATTTTTTTTTTTTTTAAAGAGGAAGTAAACCCAGATGGGGTTTACTTTCCTCTATATTCTCCTGTAATGTAAAAGCATAATGGGCTACTATGCATCGCATAGTAGCCCATTATGTGTCACTTACCTGTAAACTAAGCCTGCGACGTCCAGCGTTGTCCCCCCTGGCGGTGTCCATCTTCTGCCCTTCTTCCTTCCTTGGCCGCGACTTTAAGTTTTGGATAAAGTTGTGTGGGATTAGAATGCATGCCAAGTTTTGGGTTGTCACCAGAACAAGAATGCAAGAGAAATATTTAAATGGGGACAACCAGTTCTGGTGACCACTAGAAATTCCCTCACATTGGAGGGATTTCTGCTCACTTCCTGTTTTTGCTATGGGACAGGAAGTGAAGAGAAAATTTCCCTAATGGGAGACAGATGACAAAAAAAGCCTGACATGAGTTATAACCCTCCCTTACTTTATCCAAAATGAAAAGAAAAAAAATGCATTTAGTTCTACATTAATTTCCACCCCCATCCCCACAATCGCACCAAATGTCCAAGCTTCCATCAGATCCACATTGTGTGGCCGATGGGAGGCCACTGCAAACTTACATAGCCAGTTGTTTACCCTTTTCTGCATATGTCTGGAAAACATTTACTTCTTTGGAGAGACTGTCTATAATGTGTACCAATAATAGAGGATCTCTCTTTGAGAAAGAAAGGGATTTTCAACAAGTCCAGGAGAAAGGGACAAGCTGGGAGTGTGTGGGTGGGAGATTGCCAGTCTGTATAGTCCCCCATGGGCCAATGCTGGCACAGTACACTGTTGTTACCATTAGGAAGCCCTCCCTGGGAAATAAAAATGCAGCTGACACCAGAGTGAGTACACATAGACAGAAGATGGCTATAAAGAGGTTGCAGGCGATCAGTAGCACTCGGAAGCAGGAAGGGTTAAATACAGAGAAAACTGGCTTTTCTAAGAGCAAATAACAACTTGGTATAGCTTATGATACACAGCGCTTTAACACACCAACACCCAGTTGGGGTTTATGTCTTCTTTAAAAGAGAAGTTTTTTTTTTTTTTTTTTTTTAAGAGATCATACCTAGGTGCCCCCGCTGGCTCTAAGGCTAAGAACTGACCGATTAGACCTCAGAGTCTAATCACAGCACAGCCGGTGCATGCACACCCCCCTACCTACCCGGGAGTGCCAGATCACATACTAGGTATGTGACTGGGCACAGGAGAGCCACTTAGCCACTGTGTAACAGCATCATGCGGTCAGCAAGTGGATTTACATATAAAATTATAATACGCTTCTAATGCCCTCCACACTGATACATCCATAGACCTGCAATGGATGTAAGGATGCCGAGGAACAGTCAAGTACTGGAGCATTTGGAAAGAAAAAGTAAGAGGAATGCGCCCGCAAGGAGGTTCCTGTCATTTAAACCGCTTTTCCTGTCCCCTAGATGTAAACAAGCATTTTATCCTTGTAATGCGGGAACAGTACAACTACAAGAGAAAATTTGTCTTTTGGGCTTGAATCCTTTTACTGCCACTGCCGTAAGTAGCAGTGAGGGATTTTACACACACGGTCAGCTGTCACCCCTGTATGTGTCACCTCCCTCTTCCCCAATCAAACGTGCCAACACCACGTTTCTCAGGTTCCACACACCCATCAGCAGACCTGGCTCCAGCATGGCGGGTACCACCAAAAAGAGGGGAGGGACATCAGCAAACGTCATTGATATTCCCTTCCTGGAAGTGATTTGTAAAATGTCTCACTTTCCCAAGCCATATTGGCTGGTTAAGAAGCAGCTAATGGAGTGCAATCGGCACTTCATTAACTTCATTGGAGGGCAGGTGAGACATCTTTTAGACCCCTGATGTCTTATTAAAGAGAACCTGTTCCCAAAGAAAAAAAAAAACACAACATAGGGGATTTTATGTCCCCTACATAAGAAAAATGAAAAAACGTAATCAAATTAAAAAAAAAGAAAAAAAAAAAAAAGGGAGTGTAAAGAATTAAACACCAAAGCACTTAAAATTCACTCAAAATGCAAACCCAGACCCCCCATTATTCATTGACTAAATTATTGCCCATTATTAATTTGCTAAACTGAAGACCTGTGGGGGCTTTCAAAACGTCCCTTATGGAAAACATAGTGTACTGACATTTGACACCGTTTCACGGGCGCACGCAATTTTAGGGCTCGACGTACTGGATATCCATTTAATCAATGTAACTTTATCTTTTACATTTTACCAAAAATTGGGTAATCATTGCATTTGTGTGCTCTAAAACTATAGTGTATTTTTGTATTTCATAAACCATTGCACTAATATCCTGGGACTTAAAAAATTAGAGCTACCGCTAGTTTATTCTCTAGGGCAAGGGTATGCAATTAGCGGACATCCAGCTGTTGCAGAACTACAAGTACCATGAGGCATAGCAAGACTCTGACAGCCATAAGCATGACACCCAGAGGCATGATGGGACTTGTAGTTTTGCAACATCTGGAGGTCCTCTAATTGCATATCCCTGCTCTAGGGGGTCTGCTTTCCGATATTAAAGGCTGCTTTGGGGGGTTTACGTAATCTTCGGGCCTAAAATTATTATTTTAAAACAGGTCTGCAAAAACAGCTCTGGCAGTGAAAGGGTTAAATAAAGTAAATACAAAGAGAGGAGGGGGGGGGGAACAGTAAAGCCCTGGTTCACACCAATGCAACTTGACAGTTCAAAGTCGCACCCCATTTGCGACAAATCTTGAGGCTTGCTTCACACTGCCGCGACTTGGGATCCGATTTGTGAGACCCCAAGTCGCGTGCTGTGAATTCCCATGTTAGTCAATGAGAGTTGTCTTAATTAGCACTACTGAAGTCACTCCGACTTTAGAAAAGATTCCAGCACTAGGTCCCGGTGACGTCTATCCGACTTGTGCTCATAGAATTCAATGGAAATCGCCTCTAATTTGTCTCATCTAGGTTGATGTGATTTGCATCCAACATTACAGGAAGATTACTCAGGCAGTGCATGGCCTTTTCCTGTATGCTGTTATTTCTGCATACCTGCACAAAACAAAGTCGCTTCTTGCATCAAGCCAGCAGGAAGTTGCATGGCAAAGTCGCACTGTTAGTCACGTGACTTTCAGATCGCAGTAGTGAGTTGACTTGCGTCGCGGCGACTTTGAAAAAGGTTCCTGCACAACTTTCATTGACATGTGTTAAATGACGTTGCACAGATGTCTGCAAGTAGCGTGACTTCAAAAACCAGGTCTACACCAACCCCCCTAACACACAAGAGACACCAGCCTACATATTGAAACAGGTTCTGAGCCCGCTAGTGCAACTTCAAAGTCATGCAACTTTACACTCTCTGCCACTCAAGTCGCAACAAAGCAGTGCAGGAATCCTTTTTAAGCCACATTCGCACCGGTGTGACTTGTCATGCAATTTGACAGTTCCAAATGGCATGACAAGTTGCAACCCATCGCCAGCAATGGAACTGTCCGTGCGACTTGTGATGCCGCGGCAAATATGAAAAAGGTTCCTGTACTACTTTTTACTGATTTCATTGCGACTCGTTCAGCATTGCAAATCGCGTTGATGTGCGGCTCTGAAAACACGCTGCACGATTTCAAAGCCAGGGCCAGGGTCGCATAGATTGGAACGGGTGCCATTAAATGTGTCCATGACAAGTCACACTATTGGGAAGGGGGGGGGGGGGGTGGGATTTCTTTGTTTTTGCTGCATCTCCAAGAGCGGAAGTAAAGATAAATCTCCCTAGGGGGGCACTGACAGGAGATGTGGGCCCTTCCACACTGATAATGACAATGTATTCCACTACCCCACACACTGTCCTGATGGGAAGACATGTCTAGGTGTATCTGGCTCCAGTCACAATATAACATATGAGCAATACTCCACACAGGCCGCCCACCCCCTCCCCTGGTCTCTCTGTCATACCCTTAATGATAAGTTGGGTTGCTGGTGTCACAGAATAGACGTTGTCCCGGGCCCTGGGGCTCGCCGTGACCGGAGAAGTAGTACTCATCTTCCTGGAGGACACAGCTGACCACCATGTCACATGACCCCAGTCACCAGAGACGACCCCGCGCTCACGGAATCACCCCACCACTACTGCTGCTGCGGGCCGCAAAGCACACACCGTGATTGGATACGTGTGGGGGCGTGCCTAGCCAGCCGCGGCGTGTGATTGGTGGCCTCGCAAGGCACGCCTGCTCCTTCTGTTTCCGGAAGTGCTGTGTTCTGTCATTTTATAGAAGCTTAGCTAGCGTGGAGCATAGCCACACAGGAGGAAAGGAGGAATGGGAGACGGTGGTGGCACCGTGGCGGCAGATGTTACAGAAGTGCTTCACAACGTTATGAAATATGGAACCCTAGAAAGAAAATATGAACTGGATTTGCTGAGTAAATTAATAGAATCAGAAACGATTAACCACTTAAAGTGGTTGTCAACTCGTGACAACCACTTTAACCTACAGGTAAGCCTATGATAAGGCATACCTGTAGGTTCCCTGCATATCTCCTAAATCTGTACAGTTCAGGAGATATGCAGTGTACTAGATGTGCCAACGTCATTTCGACACATGCGCAGTGAAGAAACGGCCTCCGTGCCATTTCTTCACTGTGATCGTGCCGTGACTGGTGGCTCCTGCGCGCATGCACGGGAGTGACGTCACGTGACTCCGGCCAGTCACAGCCGGAGTCGTGGCCCCAGAAGTAAGAGCGGTAGAAGATAAACGCCGCCAGCACTGGGGACAACACTGGACATCGCAGGCTTAAGCCTCGCACACACGGGACGACGATGGTACGTACGATTGTCGCAAATCGTATGTTGCATAATGTAACTTGCATACTGACTGCACTACACGATGGTACGAGCACAGTAGAACGTTCAGGTGCATGTAATTAGCATCCGGCCGTTCCTGACTTCTGAGCATGCGTGTTTTGCAAAATACAACTTGTACCAACTGATCTGTACACACGATACTCGTATGAGCGCTTGTTGGTACGACCAGTTTTCTAGTCTGCTCATACAACTCCCTTGTACGACTGTCGTATGTTGGCTGTTCTAATCACGCATACGAAAGATCGATTTCGCGTACAACGGTATGTTGTATACGATCCTCGTCCCGTGTGTACGAGGCTTTATTATACAGGGGAATATTGAGGAGGTAAACCCCATCTGGGTTTACTTCCTCTTTAACCACTTCAGCCCCAGATTTTCCCCTTTAGGACCAGAGCACTTTTTGCGATTCGGCACTGCGTCGCTTTAACTGACAATTGCGCGCCCGTGCGACGTTGTACCCAAACCAAATTTGCGTCCTTTTTTTCCCACAAACAGAGCTTTCTTTTGGTGGTATTTGATCACCTCAGCATCATTTCTGATCGCCGCTATAAACAAAAGAAGAGCAACAATTTTGCAAAAAAAAAAAAACAATTTTTCTTACTTTTTGCTAAAATACAAATCCAAAGAAATATATAAAAAAAACATTTTTTTTCATCAATTTTGGCCAATTTATATTCTTCCTCATATTTTTGGTAAAAAGAAATCGCAATCTTCGTTTATTGATTGGTTTGCGCAAAAGTTGCCGTGTTTACGAATGATGAGAATACATTTCTGGGGTTTTTATTTTTTTTACATTTTTTACTAGTAATGGCGGCGATCTGCGATTTTTAGCAGTACTGCGATATTGCAGCGGACATGTCGGACCATTTTGACACTTTTTTGGGACCAATGGCTTTTATACAGCGATCAGTGCTATAAAAATGCACTGATTACTGTGTAAATGCCATTGGCAGTGAAGGGGTTAACCTGCGGGGGGCGCTCTAAGGGTTAACTGTGTTCCCTCAGTGTGTTCTAACTGTATGGGGGCTGGGTTGGCAGGAGGAGGGGAGTGATCATGGCTTCCATATACAGGAAATCTGTGATCACAGCCCTTCCCCTCTGTCAGAACGGAGATTCGTGTTTACTTACACGGACCTTCGTTCTCTCACTGCGGGGGGGCCATCGCGGGTAGCCAGCTGAGATCGAGTCCGCCCTACCCGCTCCCTGGCCCCCCCCGGAACACAGTGAGCACAATACTAGTTATCGCGGCCGCCATCAGGTGACGGCGGTAACGAGCCACTTTGTCGCCGTCACGCTGCGGCGGGCGGGCGGCAAGTGGTTAAGGACCGAGCCTCTTTTTGAGATTCGGTGTTTACAAGTTAAAATCGGGTTTTTTTGTTAGAAAATTACTTAAAACCCCAAAACATTATATATATTATTTTTTTTCCCTAAGACCCTAGAAAATAAAATGGCGGTCATTGCAATACTTTATGTCACACAGTATTTGCGCAGCAGTCTTACAAGTGCCTTTTTAAAGAAAAGAAAATTCACTTTTTTGAGTTAAAAAATAAGACAACAGTAAAGTTAGCCCAATTTTTCTCTATTGTGAAAGATAATGTTACGCTGAGTGAATTGATACCCAACATGTCATGCTTCAAAATTGCGCCCGCTCGTGGAATTCCGACAAACTTTGGCACTTAAAGATCTTCATCGGCGACGTTTAAAAATACCTAGGTTAGCAGTTTTGAGTTACAGAGGAGGTCTAGTGCTAGAATTATTGCTCTCACTCCAAAGATTGCAGCGATACTTCACGTGTGTGGTTTGAACACTGCTTTCATATGAGGGCGCAACTTAAGTATGTGTTTGCTTCTGCACGTGAGCTCGGCGGGACAGGGCACTTTAATTTAATTTTTTTCTTATTTATTTTATTTTTACACTGTTCTTTAACCACATCAGTACCCGGCATGAAAACCCCCTTCCTGTTCAGGCCATTTTTCAGCTTTCAGCGCTATCACACTTTGAATGACAATTACTCAGTCATGCAACACTGTACCCATATTTTCACACAAATAGAGCTTTCTTTTGATGGTATTTAATCACTAGGGGGGGGG
>BLSH010523637.1:802963-813753 GCA_018402905.1 Glandirana rugosa
CTATCCTTTTATGCAGTGGTCTTGTGGTCCTACCCATGTATTGGAGGCGACATGGGCACTCCAATACGTAGGTGACGTGGGTGCTGTTACATGTAATTAATTTCTTGTAATTGTTACATGTGGTGGTCACTGATGGGTGAATGGCGGTGGTCACTGATGGGTGCCGTGTGTCTGGCGGTGGTCACTAATGGGTGACCGGTGTCTGGTGGTGATCATTAATGCATGACGGGTAACTGGCGGTGGTCACAGATGCATGACAGGTGACTGGTGGTGGTCACAGATGTGTGAAGGGTGACGGGTGACTGGCGGTGGTCACTGATGGGTAACGGGTGACTGACGGTGGTCACTGATGGGTGACGGGTGACTGGCGGTGGTCACTGATGGGTGACTGGCGGTGGTCACTGATGGGTGACGGGTGACTGGCGGTGGTCACTGATGGGTAACTGGCGGTGGTCAGTGATGGGTAACGGGTGAATAGCGGTGGTCAGTGATGGGTGACTGGCGGTGGTCACTGACGGGTGACGGGTGACATGCCACGGTCACTGATGGGTGACAGGTGCACTTTATGATGGCAGTCTGATGACAAGTGCTCTTTATGATGACAGGTGCACTTTATGGGGGCAGATGGGGTGACTGTTGGGTGACTGGTGCATTGGGGGGGGGCAGGGTGAAGTGTCAGTGTGTGTTTTTACTGTACAGATCAGTAACTCACTGATCCCAGCTCTTCTTTCCTCACACTGGACACTGTGTGAGGAGAGAAGAGCTGGTAACAGTGAGTTACCGCTCTGTTTACATTGGATGTGATCGGCTGTCAAGTAGATCACAGCCGATCACAAGGTAACAGCCACCGGCCGGCGGCTGATACCAGTGTTGGAGACAGGCAGTGTTCCCCGGGAACACGCCGCGACCGACGCGCACGCGCAGCGCGCTCCCGATCACGCGCATGCGCTGTGCGAACGTGCCATTTGTGATCAGCCGTGACTTCGTCACGGCCAATCACATGGTGAAGAGCCATAACCAATGGCTGTTCACCCCTGTCGGTGACGCAGTGTGTCCTGGGGACACGCCAACAAAGACAGAGCCGGGATGCGCGCGCCCGATCGCGCGCAATCCCGGTTTAAAGGGACGACGTCATATGACGTCGTCCCAGAACAATAGCAGTTCTGCCCCGCCGTCATTTGACGGTGGGCGGACCTGAGGTGGTTAAAAAAAAATACATTTTTGATCACATTTATTCCTATTACAAGGAAGATAAAAGCATGACAGGTCCTCTTAAATATGAGATCTGGGGTTAAAAAGACCTCAGATTTCATATTTACACTTAAATGCAATAATAAAAAAAATGAATGTCATTTGAAAAAAAAAATAATAATTTTATTCCTTTAAGAGCTATGGGTGGAAGGCCCTTCAATGCTGTAGAGCCGAGTGGGCAGCATCTTCTGCTCCCTCTGCTCACAGGCAGTGGGGAGAACAGACCGGATCGTCTCCGCTGCTACAGGCGGGTCCGGTAAGTGGTGGAGAAGACGGGAGGGGGGTGGGCACCTCTCCCATCCCCGATAAAAGTGATCTCGCTGCAAATCCGCTGCAGAGACCACTTTTATCTGAAGGTCGGATCTGTTTTCAACATTGACACCTGCAGTAGATCGCGTGGACACCGTTCAATTGCAATGCGGTGTGGGATACGCACAGGATTCGCTGCGTTTTCCGCATCACATAAAGAATTTCAGTAATAATGATAAAAAAAGATTGAATTCTTAGGGCCAGTTCACAACACAAAAATGCACTCCGGATACGTTCCAGGTCAGTTTTTGCTTACAGTTCACATCACACGCAGTTTCAGTGCATTTTTGATGCAATTTGCTATGTTCCAGTACATTTCTGTACAGAAAAAATGCAGCGTGCTCTACATTTTTTTCCACCAGAAACTGACTGCACTGGTGTATACTAGAGCCATTGGAATTCATGGAAAACACTGTGCATGCATTTTTAGTGCAGAAAAAAAGCACACGGAACTGCATCTGGTGTAAAACTAGCACTAAGGCTGCGTTCACACTGATGCAATGTACCACCTCGCATGTCACTTGTACAGGAATCGCCTCAGATTCAGTGCGGTGCAAATTGAGCCGTACATTATGTATGGCTCAATTCGCACTGGATCTGCACCAAAAAGGTGCAGGACCCTTTTTTTTTTGTCCACACTGGTATCGGATTGCATGGGTGTTCAGACCCATGCAATCCAATGCCATAGTTCGCATTGCGTTCTGCGGACCAATTTGGGGGTGTCACTTTATATTGACACCTGCAGCAGTTCGCAGAGCACAAAGTGAACTGCCTGCCATTCCGATGCAGTGCGGGAAGCCGCACAGGAATCGCTGTGGTTCCTGTGCCGCATGACTGTAAACCCATAACAGTATGTGATTGAATGACCGCTATTGTCAAAAGAGTTGTTTTCTGTACATTAAGGCATTGTTCTCGCCATGTTTGCCAACACTGGATGCACAGATGTTCCGTACATCCCCGTGCAGCCGTCCATTCATGTCCATTGTGGATGCAGCAGCTGCTCCCAGTTCAACATCTAGGCAGGTCCCTAATTGCACACTGTCAGCATTCTGTGACCCGCACCTACATGGACGTCAAATTGGGAGCAGCCACTACATCCCCAACACATGTGAATGTCACTGTTGCATGAGAATGTACAGAACAACCCTATGTGGGCAAACACGGTTCTCACACAGGTGTAGCTTTACTGCTACCGTGCAACTCGGCTGCGCAGGATCACATAAATATATGCAATTTGCATTTCCAGGTAAGGGGGCACACTCACACTACCACCCCCCAGCTGTGCTGTCATTCGCTACAGCACAAGCCAATCAGCAGGTCCCGGCCAATGATTTATGGCCAGAACCCGCTGATCGGCTGAGCAATGACAGAAGAGACAGCAGCGATGTGTCATTTTTTTGTTTCTTCCTGTAAAGCAGGGAGTAAAAACCAGCACATGGCTTAGTGCTTAAAATAAGCAGAGTGCATACAGTAAACATTGTTAGGCACACAGTTAACCCTTTGATTGCCTTAGATGTTAACCCCTTTCCAGCCACTGTCATCAGTACAGTGACAGTATATATTATTAGCACTGATCACTTTATTAGTGTCACTGGTGATGTCAGTTCCTACAAAGTGTCGGTCAGATTGCCTGCCACACTATCGCAGTCACTGATCACCGCCATTACTAGTATAAAAAAATAAATAAAAACCCCAGTATATTTTCCATCCTTTGTAGATGCTACAACTTTCACGCAAACGAATAAATGTACACTTACTGGGATTTTTTTTTCCAAAGACAGAATACATTTTGATCTACATTTATGAAGAAATTTGATTTTTAATTTTTTTTTTATTGGATATGTTTTATATCAGAAAGTAAAAAATATGTTTTTTTTTCAAGATTTTCAGTCTGTTTTCATTTACATAATAAAAAAATAACCTAGTGGTGATCAAATACCACCAAAAGAAAGCTCTATTTGTGGGAAAGAGATTATATAAAATTTGGGTACAGCATTGCACAGGGTACAGAATTGCCAGTTAAAGTAGCGTAACACTAAATAGCAACAAATGGCCCGGTCATGAAGGGGGTAAAATCTTCCAGAGCTGAAGTGGTTAAGCTATACTCACCTGCTCTCCAGCGCTGCGATTCCCCAGAGCTTTCAGCTTCAGCCCGGCAGCTACCAGGTTTCTATCCCCTGCCATTTCCAGTGGCCGGGCCAAGATGACGTCACTCCGGCACACGCATTGGAGTTCAGTCATCTCGGCATTGCCATAATTCTACATTAACCACTTAACAACCGGCCCATAGCCAAATGACGGCTACAGGGCGGTTGCTTAATTCTGGGAGGGCATCTATTGACGTCCTCCCAGAATCGTGCTTCCTACGCGCCCCCTAGGGCGCGCACACGGGAACCTCTGTGACCGCTGGGTCCAGGGGACCCGGCGCATCATGGTTCGCGGTGAATGGCCCATACAGAGGGTTCACCACAAGATGTAAACCCTTGGTGAGCCTCAAAAACAGGAAGGCGAAATTAGAGTTTGCCAAACAACATCTAAAAAAGCTTTCACAGTTCTGCAACAACATCCTATGGATAGACCAATATCAACTTGCACCAGAGTGATGGGAAGAGAAGAGTATGGAGAAGGAAAGGAACTGCTGATGATCCAAAACATACCACCTCATCAGTGAAGCATGGTGGTGGTAGTGCCATGGCGTGGGCATGTATGGCTGCCAATGGAACTGGTTCTCTTGTATTTATTGATGATGTGACTGCTGACAAAAGCAGCAGGATGAATTCTGAAGTGTTTCGGGCTATATTATCTGCTCATATTCAGCCAAATGCTTCAGAACTCATTGGACGGCACTTCACAGTGCTGATGGACAATGACCCCAAGCATGCTGCGAAAGCATCCAAAGAGTTTTTTTAAGGGAAAGAAGTGGAATGTTATGCAATGGCCAAGTCAATCACCTAACCTGAATCCGATTGAGCATGCATTTCACTTGCTGAAGACAAAACTGAAGGGAAAATGCCCCAAGAACAAGCAGGAACTGAAGACAGTTGCAGTAGAGGCCTGGCAGAGCATCACCAGGGATGAAACCCGGCGTCTGGTGATGTCTATGCGTTCCAGACTTCAGGCTGTAATTGACTGCAAAGGATTTGCAACCAAGTGTTAGGAGAGGATTGGCCTGGTGAACTCAGGCCCTTTTCTGGCCCTTTTGCCATTCACGTGCCCGCTCCCGTGCGTGCGCCCACGCCAGAAACAGTGCCAAACAGCCCCATTTAAGCTTTCTGCACCTGTCAGCAGGTACTGTCCATTCTACAGCGTACCTGTGAGCTTCAGCTCTCCTTCCTGAGACCTGCTTCCTGTGTTGTCCCTGTTCCTGTGTACCGACCCGGCTTGCCCTGACCTGCTACCTGTCTGCCTGCACCGACCCCGGCTATCCACGACCATCCCCTTGCCTGACCCCTCTGTACTTTGCCGCCAGCCTGTGAATGAACTCTGCTTGGACTTTGACTACTCTTTTGCCTGCCCCTTTTGTGCCTCTCTGACCCGCCAGTTGCCGACCCAGCCTGCACGACCATCCTTCAGTCTGCACGACCACCTGGAGCCTCACATCACCACTAGTGACCATCCAGCCCTCGTGCCATCCCGCACTCTGGGACTTCCTGTCTACACTACCAGGGGTCCCTGAATCGGGTGTGTAAGAGTGGTTGTTCCCTGCTAAGACAGACTCCACCACCAGGATCGTGACACCCGTGACACCAAATATTAAAAAGTGAAAGTTTGATTTATGGTTGTTTATCTGTCCCATTATTTTTGGTCCCTTAAAAAGTGTGAGGCACATATACAAACTGTTGTAATTCCTACACCGTTCACCTGATTTGGATGTAAATACCCTCAAATTAAAGCTGAACGTCTGCAGTTAAAGCAAATCTTGTTCATTTCATTTCAAATCCATTGTGGTGGTGTATAGAGCCAAAAAGATGAGAATTGTGTCGATGTCCCAATATTTATGGACCTGACTGTAAATGTGTAACTCATGCTCCTAGAACGCTTGATGTTGCTCCCTGCATGTTGGGCCTCTGTATGTGGCCAGGCTGTGTAAAAGTCTCACACATGTGGTATTGTCATACTCAGGAGGAGGAGTAGAATGTGTTTTAGGTTGTAATTTGTGGTATGCATATGCTGGGTGTGAGAAATAACCTGTTAACCACTTGCCGACCACCCGCCGCAGCGTGACGACGACAAGGTGGTTCGTTATCGTGTTCGGGGGGAGCCAGGGAGCGGGTAGGGCGGACTCGATCGCCGCTGGCTACCCGCGATGGCTCCCCCGCACTGAAAGAACGGAGGTCCGTGTATGTAAACACGGACCTCCGTTCTGTTGAAGGGGGAAGGGCGATGATCACAGCCTTCCTGTAAATGGAAGCTGTGATCATCCCCTTTCCCCAGCCAGGGCAGTCCCCACACAGTTAGAACACGCCCAGGCAACACAGTTAACCCTTAGAGCGCCCCCTGCAGGCTAACCCCTTCACTGCCAATGGCATTTACACAATAATCAGTGCATTTTTATAGCACTGATCGCTCTATAAATGCCAATGGTCCCAAAAAAGTGTCAAAATGGTCCGACATGTCCGCTGCAATATCGCAGTACCGCTAAAAATCGCAGATCGCCGCCATTACTAGTAAAAAATAAAGAAAAAAAAAACCCCAGAAATTAATTCTCATCATCAGTAAACGCGGCAACTTTTGCGCAAACCAATCAATAAACGCCGATTGCGATTTTTTTTTACCAAAAATATGAGGAAGAATATAAATCGAACAAAACCGATAGAAAAAAATGTTTTTATATTTTTTTTTTGGATTTGTATTTTAGCAAAAAGTAAGAAATTTGTTTTTTTTTGCAAAATTGTCCCTCTTCTTTTGTTTATAGCGGCGATCAGAAATGACGCAGAGGGGATCAAATACCACCAAGAGAAAGCTCTATTTGTGGGAAAAAAAGGACGCAAATTTCCTTTGGGTACAACGTCGCACGACCGCGCAATTGTCAGTTAAAGCGACGCAGTGCCGAATCGCAAAAAGTGCTCTGGTCCTAAAGTGGGAAATCCTTCCGGGGCTGAAGTGGTTAATATATGACAATTTTGTGAAAAAAAAATATTAATTTTGCAAAGAATTGTGGGAAAAAAAGTACAATTTCAAAAAGTTTACCATGCCTCTTACTAAATACTTTGGAATGTCTACTTTCCAAAAAGGGGTCATTTGGGGAGTATTTGTACTTTCCTGGCCTCAAGAAATGAGATAGGTGGTCAGTACATCAGGTGTGGTCAATATTCAGTGATTGGCATCATAGATTGTAGACTCTATAACTTTCACAAAGACCAAATAATATACACTAATTTGCTTTTTTTTTTTACCAAACATATATAGCAGTATAAATTTTGGCCAAAATTTATGAAGAAAAATTACTAATTTGCAAAATTTTATAACAGAAACAAAGAAAATTTCATTTTTGTACAAAATTTTTGGTCTCTTTCTAATTATAGCGCAAAAAATAAAAAAACCCAGCGGTGATTACATACCGCCAAAATAAAGCTCTTTGTGTGAAAAAAAGGATGCAAATTTCATATGGGTACAATGTTGCATGACTGAGTAATTGTCATTCAAAATGTGAGAGCACTGAAAGCTGAAAATTGGTCTGGTTGTTAAGGAGGTTTGCGTGCCCAGTGGTCGAGTGGTTAAGCTGTGCGTGTGAAGCTCAGTATACGGTGCAGACAGACAGGGAAAGTAACTATAGTATGTCTCTTCTACATTAAAAATCCTGCCTGTCCGCATTTTTTATTTTTAGGTTAAAGTTCCACTTTTAGTATACCTGTGTGATTTTGGTCATACTGTGTATATGAATTCATTTTCCATTCAACTTTACAAATTGAAAACAAATGTCCCCATTAAAGGTTAGAAAATAGAATGAATGTTCTTAAAATGATACATTTCAAATGAAATACTATTAGTGTATGGCTAAATGGCTGAATAAAAATAAAGTGGCAGAAAAGACTGAAGATTTTTTACCTGCATGCATTCTATGTATGAAGGTGAAAAACTTTTGTGTGTTGCTCCCCCCACATCCCCCCTAATACTCACCTGAGCCCCCTCTCTATCCAGCGATGTGCACAGGAGCCTCAGCTGTCTCAGGTCTCTCTCTCCTCATTGGCTGGCACAACAGCGGGAGCTATTGACTTGCTGTTGGGGACACTAGTCAAGGGGGAAGGGCCAGGAGCTCCGGCAGGGGTCCGAGAAGAAGAGGATCGGGGTTGCTCTGTGCAAAACCATTGCACAGAACAGGTACTATATGTATGACATGTTTTTTTATTTTAGAGAATATATATTAACCACTTCAGCCCCGGAAGGATTTCCCTCTTTAGGACCAGAGCACTTTTTGTGATTCAGCAATGCGTCACTTTAACTGACAATTGCGCCCGTCGTGCGACGTTATACCCAAACGAAATTTGCGTCCTTTTTTCCCACAAATAGAGCTTTCTTTTGGTGGTATTTGATCACCTCTGCGTCATTCTGATCACCGCTATAAACAAAAAAAGAGCGACAATTTTGAAAAAAAAAAAACAATATTTCTTGCTCTTTGCTAACATACATATTTAAAAAAAAATATATAAAAAAACATTTTTTCATCGGTTTTGCCCGATTTATATTCTTCCTCATATTTTTGGTAAAAAATATCGCAATCGGTGTTTATTGATTGGTTTGTGCAAAAGTTGCTGCGTTTACGAATGATGAGAATTCATTTATGGGTTTTTTATTTATTTTTTTATATTTTACTAGTAATGGTGGCGATCTGCGATTTTTAGCGGTACTGCAATATTGCGGCAGACATGTCGGACCATGTTGACACTTTTTGGGACCATTGGCATTTATACAGCAATCAGTGCTATGAAAATGCACTGATCACTGTGTAAATGCCATTGGCAGTGAAGGGGTTAACCTGGAGGGGGCGCTCTAAGGGTTAACTGTGTTCCCTAAGTGTGCTAACTGTATGGGGGAGGGGAGTGATCACAGCTCCCATATACAGGAAGCCTGTGATCACAGTCCTTCCCCCTCTGCCAGAACGGAGATCTGTGTTTACATACACGGACCCCTGTTCTCTCACTGCAGGGGAGCCATCGCGAGTAGCTGGCAGAGATCGGGTCTGCCCTACCCGCTCCCTGGCCCCCCCGGAACACAGTGAGTGCACGAGCATGCCTCCAGCGGCACGCGCGCTCACAATACTCGTTATCGCGGCCGCCATCAGGTGACGTCGCTTTGTGATAACGAACCACCGTCAAGTCACAGCGGGCGGTCGGCAAGTGGTTAATATCACTTTAATAACAAATGCTAGAGAATCCAGAGATGGGGCACACTTCGTTTGAGGTAACTTACTTTTACTCTGCAAATATAATAAAATAGTTTTTGAGCGTGCATCAAGCTAAATTTAATTCTCTTAATCATCATTAACTATTTTAATCCTTGTGATGCTAGCCTTAGTAAAAAGATAAGTGGGTATATTATGGTTACCTGTTTTAACCTTTTTTCCTGGCGCCTCCATGACAGCATACAGCTGATAGAGCTCCGCCTTGACTCCTCCCCTAGGACCAGTGAATAGCATAAATTAAAGAAGTAGACCCTCCCCCAATATTCTCCTTTTTTTCCCTCATACCTTTGATCAGTGAAGAAGGCAGCATCAGATCCATACCACTGCTGACGAGCAGTTCCACCGGGTTAAGCCTCTCCCAAGCGCAGTCCCTGTACTTGGGCCGCTATTAGCACTAAGAAGTCTGGGAACCCCTTCTGTGGATCTTTTGGGGTTTGCAGTGTTTCCTCACAGGAATGCAGTCTGCCATCTTAATTTAAGGTTGGTGTATGCTGGTGGGGAAGCCGCAGGAACAGTTTATTCCCTCTCTAGTTTACCTAGTTTTCACTTTTTTTTCTCTCCTCTCCCTCTATTTGATTTTCCAGGTCAGGTCTCCTTTAATTGCCTTCCTAGAGATGTCCTTGCATTGGTGGCGACCATCTTTTTGGTGTACAGGGGGGGAGCGTTTCTCCCTGTTCCTGGACAGTATTTCTGTGCCATCAGCTGGTTTCTCCCCATTGCTGGCTTCTTTTCCCTGAGGTCCCTGAGGTCATCCTTTCCCACGTTTTTCGCCTCGCTAAAAAAAAAAAAGGAAACCCGCAAAGCATTTTTTCCTCTATTGCAGCCCTGTCCACTCAAGGGGATCAAGGAGATCTTCCAGACATCATGACAATCATCGGAACCATAGCCCAGGGCATAGGACTTACTCTTTGCATCACAGATCTCCCAGGAGGCCCAGTTCACCAAGACACTACCAATCTCGTTCCCCTGCTGAGCGTCCTGCTAGAAAGTGCTGGGCTTGCGGGGCTACTCCTCTTCCGGACAAGCTGGTATGCAGGAGCTGCTTTAGAGACTATGCAGTGGACAGAGAGAGGGAAAGTGAGCAGGTCGTGGAGTTGCTCAAGAGAACAATGAAGGACTCTTTCTCAGAGCTGGTGGCTATGAGGTCTGAACAGCCAACAGTTTATGGGGCTCAGCTACTGGAAATGACCCATGACGACACAAGTCCATCCTCTGCCAGCACTCCAATCCCTCCCTCGGGTCAAGGCCCAAGGGATCCTCCACAAGAGGATCTCTCTGAAGATTCAGCAGAAGATTCAGAATCATCCGGTTTCAGCTTTTCGCTCGTTCAGCCCTTTATTCAGGCTGTCAAGACGGCCATCGAATGGGAAGAACCGGAGGACCAGCTGCAAAAAAAATAATTTCCCTTACCTTACGAAAAGGAGAATGGTATTTCCCATGATGAGTGAGATCAAGGAGGTTATTGGCGAGGAGTGGAAGAAGACAGAAAATAAGTTTTCGCTAGCTCGCTTTGGCAAGCTTTACCCTTTAGCTGAATCTGACACTCAAGCTCTAGACTCTATGCCTGTCGTAGATGCAGCAGTGGTACGTCTCGCAAAGAATATAACACTCCCGATGGAAGACTCAGCATCTTTTTTTTATTTCAATAGTTTTTATTAAGAAATGTAGTATTACAGGGTAACAACTTGCACAGTACAAATAGCACACAGATGTTCCGACTGGTCACAATAGTATGGAGTAATTAATAAAAAAAACGTCGACCAGGAGGCCAAGAAGGGTAAGCTACCGGCAGAACTGTCGGACTTATTTCCCGACTTGCTCGCTTTTC
>BLSH010523637.1:818526-833444 GCA_018402905.1 Glandirana rugosa
TTTGTCCGAACGATGCTTCATTCAGAACGATCGGAGGAACGATCGATCGGGCGTTTTCGGGCTCTTCCGTTCTAAGTTTGGATTTTGCCGGACTTGAAGTGGAGGGAGAGGGTGGGGGTGACAACTCACCCGATTCGCCTGGAGGAGTGAAGGATCCGTGTAATCCCCTCTGGGGAGAGTGGAGAGTTGTGGCTGTGTCTCCTGCTGTGGGAGCGGCGCCATCTTGGGTCCCCATGCGGCCTGGAGCAGGAAAGAAATCTGTCAATTTCTTAGGAGCTTTAAAGTCCTTTCTTCTTTTGGACATTCCTGGAGGTGCTAGGAGGGATCAGGTATGTGAGGGGTGGTTGAAAATCCCGGTGTCTGTCGTGGATCGGTCGATTTTTGCCGTTTAGCACAGGAGCTGTGGAGTTAGGCAACCATTCAGCAGTGTCGTCAGGCCACGCCCCCAAGACTCAGCATCTTTTAAAGACCCATTGGATAGACGTATAGACTTAGACCTCAAGAGGAGCTATCATGCAAACCCGCCATTGCCCTCACTTCAGTTTCTAATGCTATCCGGGCCTGGACGGAAAATATAGAGTCAGCATCACAACAGGATGTGCCTAAAGAGAACATTATTAAGGCTCTGGAGGAGTTGAAGATGTCAGCTGACTTTGTCGGGGAGGCAGCAATAGACACTATTCGCTGTTCCTCCTGTTCCATGCTGCACTCAGTAATGGCAAAGAGAGCTTTGTGGCTGAAACCATGGGCAGCTGATCTAGCGTCCAAACAGAACTGATGCAAGATCCCATTTGATGGGAAAGCCCTCTTTGGAGAAAAGATGGATAAGGCCATCTCTAGGGTCACAGGGGGGAAATCTGGCATACTTCCCCAAGACAGAAGAGCTAGACAAGCGATGGCCTATTCCTCAAGATTTAGGCAGTCAAAATCTGCAAATTACAGGCATTCTAGGCAGTCCAGAGACCGCAGGAAAAACTGGAAAGGCACTCAGTCCTCCTTCCTGGGAGCAAGGAAGAATAAGGTTTTGTCCATTCCGCAAGATCCAGCTAAGTCTTTTTGACATCAGACCAGCCCAAACACCTCCAGCAGGGGCCAGGTTCAAATGTTTTGCACCAGTTTGGGCAAGAAAATGCCAAGATCATTGGGTCTTATCGACAATCTGCTACGGACCTTTCTGGACTTTCTAACACCAGCCACCACCAAAACATTTCAAAAGGACGGAAGTCCCATCCTCTCCACAGAGGGCTCAGGCACTACTCCAGTTTGTCACATTGCTCCAGCTCCAAGGGGCAGCAATTCCCGTTCCCTGCTCAGAACTATTCACTGGGTTTTACTCCAATCTTTTTCCAGTTCCAAAGGAGGTTGGAGGCCGGTCATAGACTTGAAGGAGTTAAATCGACATATTTCCCTAGAAAGCTTCAAGATGAAATCCCTTCAGACAATGATTCAGGCAGTTCAACCAGGGGACTGGCTTCTTTCGATGGATTTAGAGGATGCCTATCTTCATGTCCCGATACTGCCATCCTTTCCAAAGTTCCTGAGATTCACGGTAGGCCAGGTCCACCTTCAATTTCAGTGTCTCACATTCGGTTTGAGCACCGCTCCCAGGGTGCTCACAAAGGTGTTGATCTCAGTTTTGGCTCCTCTGAGAGAGAAGGGCTTACGAGTATATCACTACCTGGACTATATCCTTCTCTTAGCAGACAGCGAGAATCAGCTTATCTCTCACAGAGACATCCTCCTACAATCACTTATGGAATTAGGCTGGCTCATAAATTACAAGAAGAGCCAGCTGGATCCATCACAGCAAATAATCTATCTGGGTGCACTGTTGAACACCCTACAGAACACAGTGGCTCTTCCTCCGGAGAAGGTCAGATCGATTATTATCAAGATGTTGGGGGTCATGAAGAAGTCACATCTGACAGCTACACAGTGCCTTGATAGGCACAATGTCAGCATGTATACCAATGGTCCCATGGTCGCATTGGCACCTTCGGTACTTTCAAACGGGATTTCTGTCTCAGTGGAAGAGGAGGCGCCTTTCACAGGCGATTACAATAACAACAATAATATACAGGAGTCTTTGTTGGTGGACAGATCCACAGAACTTTTCCAAACCCCGGAAGTTAGGTCCATCCTCCTGGACCATAGTTACATGCGATGCCAGCGGTCAAGGATGGGGAGCCCACTGCAGGGATCTCAGAGTGCAGGGAAGATGGCTGTTCAAATCAGCAGGTCTGGTTTCGAACACTTTGAAATTAAGAGGCGCATTCTTGGCACTAACATCTCTAGCCCCACATCTCAGGGGCCACAGAGTCGTCCTACATTTAGACAACAAAACAGCTGTCTCCTATCTGCAGAGGCAGGGGGAAACTCGCAGCAGGTCTCTTCTGTCCGAAGTGGAACCAACTATGTTATGGGCAGAGAGGAATCTGCTGAATCTCAGAGCAACGTATCTTTTCCGGGCAGACTAAACACAGAGGCGGACTACCTGTCCAGGACTTTCTTGAACAACAACGAATGGGCTCTCCACCCTCATGTGTTCCACCAGATTGCGAGCATTTGGGAATATCCTCAGATAGACCTATTTGCCTCTCCAGAGAATGACAAACTGCCTCGATTTGTCTCCCGTTAGCCTCGTCCTCAGGCAGAGGAGGTGAATGCACTAACATGCCCTTGGAGCTTCAGGGTGGCCTATGCCTTCCCACCTCGACCTCTCATATCGAAGTTTCTCCTCAGGCTTCTGAGGGAGCCAGTTCTGATTCTGGCAGTTCTGCCATATTGGCCCAAGAGACCTTGGTTCCCTCTAGCCATCAGTCTCTGCATGGAGCCCCCATTGAGGTTGCCCCTATTCCCTCAGCTTCTGCTGCAGGGCAAGTTCACTCATCCAGACCCATGAGTCTTGGATTTCCGAATTTGGAGATTGAAAGGAGGAGGTTTGAGGCCCTAGGCTGCTCCCCGGAGGTCATTTCAACATTTCTTAAAGCAAGAAACCCGACAACCAACATATATATATGGGAAGATTTGGAACAAATACCTAACCTTTGCTGCAGGGGCAAACTTCAATCCGGATTCTCCCTCTGCAGTCAATATTCTGGCCTTCCATCAGACGGGTCTTAACCTGGGACTAGGTCTCAGCTCGCTAAAAGTACAAATAGCAGCTTTGTCAGCAACAACCAGCACCAGATGGGCAGAACACCCACTAGTAATAGCATTCATCAATGGGGTAATGAAGACCAGACCTCCGGTCAGACGTGCCTTCCCGCAGTGGGACCTTTCTTTAGTGCTAGAGGTGTTGACCGAAGCACCTTTTGTGCCCCTTGATAAGATCTCAATCTGGAACTTGTCATTAAAGACAGCCTTTCTGCTGGCAATCACATTAGGCAGGAGAATTTCGGAGCTCCATGACTTAGGAATCGGGAACTATCACATTTCCTTTTTCCGGACAGAGTGGAGCTTCGTCCAGTTCGAGGCTTCACTCCAAAGGCCACTTCAGCAATACACCTGAGAGAACCATGGGCCTTACCAGTCTTCTCTGACTCTCATCCAGATGTATGCCAAAGCTTGGACATTGCCACAATCCTCAGCGCTTACCTTGAAGCAACAAGAGACTTCAGAATCTCGGATAGGCTATTTGTGATTCCATGGGGTAAAAACAGAGGCAAGGAGGACTCCAGTAGGACACTTGCATCATGGATTGTCAAGCTGATACAGAAGGTTTACAAAGCTAGGAATATGGATCCTCCAACACAGGTGAAGGCTCACTCCACCAGGGCAGTATCAGCTTCTTGGGCAGCAAGGGCAAATGTTTCTCTGGAAACAATCTGCAAGGCTGCCACATGGTCATCACAACATACATTCCTACAACACTAGAGGGTCGATCCAGGAGCCCTCACTACAGTAGAATTCGGGAGAAGTGCAGTCCAGGAAGCACTGTCTAAATAAAGTTATTTGAAGCATTTCCCACCCGTGTGAAGCTAGTTTATCTAAATTTATCAGCTGTATGCTGCCATGGAGGTGCCAGGAAAACTGAAAATTGTTTCATACTTACCGTAATTTTCCTTTCCTGGTGCCAATCCATGGCAGCATACGCTCCCACCCTCAGTATTCTATATTACGGAGAATATTGGGGGAGGGTCTACCTTTTTAATTTATGCTATTCACTGGTCCTAGGGGAGGAGTCGAGGCGGAGCTCTATCAGCTGTATGCTGCCATGGATTGGCACCAGGAAAGGAAAATTACGGTAAGTATGAAGCAATTTTCAGTTTTTTCTGTTTCTTTAGTTGCTTTCTGGTTTCTGGCCTAGACCAAAATGGCAGAACAATGGTTTGAATTGATTAACCGGTTCCCGACCAGCTTACGTACGTTTACTGCTGCAGCTTGGCACTGTTTCTGTGTCCAGCAGTGCGCTCTCGTGCCCGCCGCACTCTGCAGGAGTCTGCCCGAGGCTCGGGCGGACCCGATCTCCGCTGGCGAGCCGCGATTGCTGGCCACAGCTGACAAACCGGGAATCGCCAATGTAAACACAGCAGTTCCCTGCGCTGTCAGGAAGCATTACAGAGATCTACTTATTCCTGTCATTGGGATCAGTTAGATCTCTTATGCCCCTGGCAGTCCAGCCCCCTCACAGTTAGAACACACCCAGGGAACACAGTTAATCCCTAGTCCACCCCCTGCAGGTTAACCCCTTCACTGCCAATGACATTTATACAGTAATAAGTGGACATTTAAATTTACGATCGCTCTATAAATGTCATTGGTCCCAAAAAAGTGTAAAAAATGTCCGACATGTCTGCCCCAATATCGCAGTCCCGATAAAAATCACAGATCGCCGCCATTACCAGTAAAAAAAATAAATTGTAAAAACACCAGAAATTAATTCTCATGGTTTATAAACCTGGCAACTTTTGTGCAAACCAATCAATAAACACTGATTGCGATTTTTTTGTTACCAAAAATATGAGGAAGAATATAAATCGGCCAAAACCGATGAATACGTTTTTTTTTATACTTTTTTTTGGATTTGTATTTTTAGCAAAAAGTAATACAAATTGGGTTTTTTTTTACGCAGAGGTGATAAAATACCACCAAAAGAAAGCTCTATTTATGGGAAAAAAAGGACGCAAATTTAATATGAGTACAACGTCGCACGACCGCACAATTGTCAGTTAAAGCGATGCAGTGCTGAATCGCAAAAGGTCCTGCAGTGGGTTAAACAGCGAGTGGAGAAAATCAGTCCCTGTATGAGGTGTGGAGCAGAATATAGTGTAGATGTAAATCCATGTATATTTTACTTCTGTGCAAGTTCACTATGTATATTAAGTGTTTCTCAGAAATATTTTAATATCATGTTTGTATAGATTTTTTTAATTTGATAAGAGCCGGTTGTAAGCTGCAGTGAGAGTACTAGCCTAGTGTGATAGGTTCCCACATACCAGTAACGATTTGGTGCTGATCGCTCTAAAAAGTTATTGAAGGGCTTGAATATCGGGAGGCATAATAATAAGCATTGCCTTTTGGTTTTATAGTAGGCTTCTATAAGGTTTCTATGGACGGGTTGTGTTCTAGAACTGAAGCCAGGCTTGTATTACTAGCGGCTTACAGGGGGTTCAGTCTGATTGGGTGTACACACCTTTCAATCAGTGCACTTCAGGAGATAAAATGTAATGTCCAATGTGGGGTTAAATGGCCATATCCAGTCTCTATAAAAAAAACTAGAGCCGTGCCAGGTGGCCATGCCCCCTGATGAAGTGATGACGAAACGTGTCAGGACGTGACCACATGGCTTGCTTGAATGTCAATCGTACTCTCCTTGACTCGGGTGCACTACTCTGTGAAGCAGATCCAGGAGTGGTGAGAAGGAGCAGTGCCTTTGGCTGATGATTTTTATGCTTATAACATTGATTCTTGTAAGTGTGTAACCTGAGAGGGGCATTTTTATGGGTTTTAATAACGTTTAAAAGGTAATACACTATGTGAGTGCCCCTTTGTTTAAGAGATACTCAGACGGAGATCACAGCTGGCATTGGAGAAGTGTGCCTGGGAGGAAAGAGCTCCATGAGAGGCGTATTTTATTTCTATGTTGGTGAGTTTAATAACAACGGGGATATTTCACACGGTGTGGTGACTGCTTGAATCCAGTGGACGTTCCACAGACCCCATAGGACTTTATAGAGGGAGATCTCTTATGCATGCTTTATATTGCACACAGGTGTTATTATGAGAAGTCCTGCTTTGTCTATATGATATAGATTTATGTGCCAATTTTATATTTATTTTATTGCAGCAGCAGGTGATGTTTTTTAGGGTACTTGGATAGCGATTTGTGAGCGCTAAGTGGCAATATCATTTAAACAATTAATTGAATGATTATTATTGTGATTGCTTCTTAGACCAACATGATGCCATACATCCTAGGAGTCTTTATGGGTATTTTTTTTTTCTTATAAATTATTATTCTGGATAATGAAATTAATTAACGCCCAATCACTTGACCCTCCTAAATGCACCTAAACTCATTACACGTGTTTACAAGTGTCAAGCATTTTTTTCTGCCAATACACCACTGCCTAGAGGAAAGGCGTCTAGGAGAGATAGCAAAAACTTGTGCGTGAAGCCTAACTGTCAATTAGGGCAAAGCACAAGCTCACAATAATGTAACAAACATCCATATCTATACATGTGAGTGTGCTTTTTCTCCTCTGGTGATGCTTGTCACTTTCCAGAGCTACAATGATCTAGTGAAAGAATGTTAATACTAAAAAATCCTATCCTTGATATGAGACTTCTTTCTGCATTCCTGCATGCAATACGGTTTATATTCAATCCTATTCTACATGTCCCTAGGCATTCTGTAATTATGCTTATATACAATAAACCAATGAGCATAGGTTGTACAACTGCTTTAAAGTATCTGGCAGTCATTGGCTTAAATATTAGCCTAGAGTAAGATAGGAAATAATGTTTCCTTTTTTAGACCTGTGTACAAATACATAACCTATTATGCTTAGCTAATGAATTTGAATGGTATTAGGCCACTGCCTTTCCTAGAAAGCAAGGAAAACAGACGTTCATTTTCAGATACATAAAAATCATTCTGGGGATAATCCTGAAAATATAAGATTTTCTTGTCCTTGAAGCAACTCTGTGTGAACTCTATATTGTAATTACTTATGCATTGAGACTACATTAGAACTTAAAACTAAACATCTGTTTACATTTTGCAAAGCAGGAAATCATATACTTTACATTGGCATTAAAGCGGAGTTCCACCCAGTTAAAAGTCAGAAGCTACAAAAAGTGTAGCTGCTGACTTTTAACAATCGGACACTCACCTGTCCCAGGCTCCAGTGATGTGGCCGCCCGAAGGCTCGCTCTTCTCCCCCTCCCCTCCGTGGTGCCCAGGGGAGGGCTGGGCCAGGGGGCAGGGTGGCAATTGCCCCCCAGGCCATCCTAACTTACATTCAAAATGGCTGACAGCCGCTCACACTTTTTTCTTCTTGTGGAGAAAGGAAGTAGGGGCCAGGGGCGCAGACACCAACTAACTGCAGGCAAAGGGGGGCACTGGTGAGGCTGCATTGATGGGCACTGGTGAGGCTGCATCGGTGGGCACTGGTAAGGCTGCATTGGTGGGTTGTGAGGCTGCATTGATGGGCACAAGTGAGGCTGCATTGGTGGGTGGTGAGGCTGCATTGATGGGCACTGGTGAGGCTGCATTGGTGGGTGGTGAGGCTGCATTGATGGGCACTGGTGCGGCTGCATTGGTGGGTAGTGAGGCTGCATCGATGCATTATTTTTGTTAAAGCTCCTTTGTTGCTATTAACATTAAATTATGTTACCATATTGTATCATATTTGTCTTGCTTCATAACATCTATATCCATTCTAAAACCAGGTGGGCATGGATGGTGAGCTGATTCGGTGGTTCAATGGGCCACTTGACTGGACTTGCCCCCCAGGCCTAAGGCTGCCAGCCCTCCCCTGGTGGTGCCGGCATCACAAGTGTGGGCGCTCAGCTTTGGCTTCAAAGCCGGGCGCGCTCTGCGCATGTGCAAATCATGCTGTGCTTTGTAAATGGCCAGCGTATCTTCTGGGACCTGTGACGTGTCCCAGAAGATCGCTGGGTTTGGGGTGAACTTCCTTCCAGGACAGGAAGTTCAGCTGGGACCCTGTCAAAACAGGGTCCCAGCTGCACCCACAAAAAAATGACATGCCAATTGTGGCATGTCAGGGTGTCACCTCCCCTTAAGGCGGAATTTCCACTTTTGGGTGGAACTCCACTTTAAAGAACTTTATAAGCTTGAAACTCACTGGTGCCATACCATTTAAAATATTTGAAAGGATACATCTACCCTAAGCAGATTTTAGCTGGCTGTTTCAGGAGAACAGCACTGTAGGTACAGTATGTATAAAGTAGAACAAGACAAAACAGAATGGCGCACAAGAGGGTACCGAAACACACTTAAAGTGGTTGTCAACCCTTGACAACCTCTTTAACCTACAGGTAAGCCTATAATAAGGCTTACCTGTAGGTACCCTGCATATCTCCTAAACCTGCATGGTTTATATGTATTAAGTAGAATAAAGGCAAAACTTATGAAAAAAACCTATAACGTCTGTCAGTTTTTTTCTGCTATCTGTGTGTCATTAGGGAGATTTACCCTCATTTCCTGTCCTTTCCATGGTAAACAGGACAAATAGAGAGGGTGAATCTCCCTAACAGGGACACAGACAGGAATAAAGACATGACAAGTGTTCTAATCCATCTTCACTCTATACAAATCTAAAAAAAACTTTTGCCTTTAGTTATATTTTAACTAATACAATTTTGCTTATAGAGGACTGAGAAGAAATTGTTTAAAGCACAGTTACCACTAAATGCCTAAAAAAAAACATTCCCAGATTCAATTTTGTTAGTTGCGACTGCTAGAGATCACTGCAATCACAGCCTTTCTAAATCAACGGTCCCACATTTGTGCTTCCCAATGTCCCCTTAACCACTTGACCTCTGAAAGATTTACCCCCCTTCATGACCAGACCATTTTTTGTGTTATGCCACTGCGTTATTTTAACTGACAATTGCACGGCCATGTGATAATGTACCCAAATACATTTTATGTCCTTTTTCCCCATTTATTTTTTGGGCTATAAACAAAAAATACCGACAATTTTGAAAAAAAAAACAATATTTTTTTACTTTCTGCTATAAAACCTATCAAATATTTCTAAAAAAAAAAAAAATATCAAATTTCTTCATAAACTTAGGCCAATATGTAATCCGCTACATATTTTTGGCAAAATATCCCAATAAGCGTATATTGATTGGTTTGTGCAAAAGTTATAGCATCTACAAACTATGGGATAGATTTATTTATTTTTTTACTAGTAATGGCAATGATCAGCGACTTATAGCAGGACTGCGGTATTGTGGGGGGCATTCTGACACCACCTGACACTTTTTGGGGACAAGTGACACAAATACTAATCAGTGCTAAAAATATGTACTGCCACTATGCTAATGACACTGGCAGGGAAGGAGTTAACAGGGTCGATCAAAGGGTTAACTGTGTTCCTAGCTAGTGTTTTACTATACTGTGTGAGGTGCTTTTACTAGAGGAAGAGATGGAATTTATTCCCTGCTTTGCATGGACACAAACTCCATCACTTCCCTCCTATTTGAACGGCGATATGCCTTGTTTACATAGGCAGATTGTAGTTCTGTGTCTCTGCCTGACAATCAGCAGGTGCCAGAGGACATAGAGTACCCTGCACTCACTGATCGGCTTTCGCTGTGTGTACTCACAGCGAAAGCAACCTGCTGCCGGCGCACATGTGCGCCCCTACCTGGAAGTGTCAGATCACATGTATATACAGTATCTCACAAAAGTGAGTACATTTTTGTAAATATTTTATTATATCTTTTCATGTGACAACACTGAAGAAATTATACTTTGCTACAATGTATAGTAGTGAGTGTACAGCTTGTATAACAGTGCTGTCCCCTCAAAATAACTCAACACACAGCCATTAATGTCTAAATCACTGGCAACAAAAGTGAGTACACCCCTAAGTGAAAATGTCCAAATTGGGCCCAAAGTGTCAATATTTTGTGTGGCCACCATTATTTTCTATCACTGCCTTAACCCTCTTGGGCATGGAGTTCACCAGAGCTTCACAGGTTGCCACTGGAGTCCTCTTCCTCTCCTCCATGACGACATCACGGAGCTGGTGGATGTTAGAGACCTTGTGCTCCTCCACCTTCCGTTTGAGGATGCCCCACAGATGCTCAATAGGGTTTAGGTCTGGAGACATGCTTGGCCAATCCATCTCCCTTACCCTCAGTTTCTTTAGCAAGGCAGTGGTCATCTTGGAGGTGTGTTTGGGGTTGTTATCATGTTGGAATACTGCCCTGCGGCCCAGCCTCCGAAGGGAGGGGATCATGCTCTGCTTCAGTATGCCACAGTTCATGTTGGCATTCATGGTTCCCTCAAGGAACTGTAGCTCCCCAGTGCCGGCAGCACTCATGCAGCCCCAGACCATGACACTCCCACCACCATGCTTGACTGTAGGCAAGACACACTTGTCTTTGTACTCCTCACCTGGTTACCGCCACACACGCTTGACACCATCTGAACCAAATAAGTTTATCTTGGTCTCATCAGACCACAGCAAATAGTTTCAGTAATCCATGCCCTTAGTCTGCTTGTCTTCTGCAAACTGTTTGCAGGCTTTCTTGTGCATCATCTTTAGAAGAGGCTTCCTTCTGGGACGACAGCCATGCAGACCAATTTGATGCAGCGTGCGGAGTATGGTCTGAGCACTGATAGGCTGACCCCCCACCACTTCAACCTCTGCAGCAATGCTGGCAGCACTCATATGTCTATTTCCCAAAGACAATTTCTGGATATGACGCTGAGCACATGCACTCAACTTATTTGGTCGACCCTGGGGACGCCTGTTCTGAGTGGAACCTGTCCTGTTAAACTGCTGTATGGTCTTGGCCACCGTGCTGCAGCTGAGTTTTAGGGTTTTGGCAATCTTCTTATAGCCTAGGCCGTCTTTATGTAGAGCAACAATTCTTTATTTCAGATCCTCAGAGAGTTCTTTGCCATGAGGTGCCATGTTGAGCTTCCAGTGACCAGTATGAGAGAGTGAGAGCGATAACACCAAATTTAACACACCTGCTCCCCATTCACACATGAGACCTTGTAACACTAATGAGTCACATGACACTGGGGAGGGAAAATTGCTAATTTGGCCCAATTTGGACATTTTCACTTAGGGGGTGTACTCACTTTTGTTGCCAGTGCTTTAGACATTAATGGCTGTGTGTTGAGTTATTTTGAGGGGACAGCAATTTTACACTGTTTTACAAGCTGTACACTCACTACTTTACATTGTAGCAAAGTGTCATTTCTTCAGTGTTGTCACATGAAAAGATATAATACAATATTTACAAAAATGTGAGGGGTGTACTCACTTATGTGAGATACTGTATATATGGCCCTGATCTCCCTGCCTGCACAGTGAAAGAGAAGTCCATAAGCATTTCCCTTATGGCAGAGCTGGTAAGAGGTAGTTCTTTCCCATCTCCCAGCCTGCACACAGAGCAATAATGCTAATGTGCACAAGGTGATTAGGGTGTGTCTAGGCACATCCTGTGCGCACGCCTATGATGCTAATCTATTTTACTAGCAGAAGCCAGCATAAAGAATATTTTCCCTCACTATCCTTAGTAAGCAAAAAGGAAAGGAAAACACTGACTACTACCTGTGGCCTTCACAATAAAGGCTGCACATAAGTACAAAGGGGCGGCAGGTTGGGCAAAATGGTCTTTGATTTCTATTTTTAAAGGATAAATTCACCTTTTAGAAAAAAAATAATACATGCACATTTTTTTGCAGGTAAAAAAAATGCATTTATTTATTTTTTTTTCTTTTGGAGCCTGTAAGGCATTGCACCAGCAATCAGCAGATTGCTAGAGCCATGCAGGTCTCCTTCAGATCTGTCAGTATATCTGTGTGCTGTACATCCTGTACGGGCAGGTGGATACACTGACAGAAAGAAATCTGTGAACTATCATGGTGCTCCACAGCACCCTGGGTAGTTCATTGAGGACTGCAAGATGACCACCGCAAAGGATGTTGGGGCTTGTAGTTCATTCACACACAGAGCTGTGTGTAGGAATGATGCGGCTATGTGGGCGAAGCCCCACATGGCTGCGCTGATTTCAAAAAGTGACAGCTGGTATGCGGAACTTCTTCCTGTACTGCTGTCATAGGGAGGGAGAGTAGCGGGCAGTGGCTGCAGCTTTGTGAACATGTTACATGTTCCACCCTAAAAATGGGTTCCCTATGGTGCTATCCCAGCACACATGTTCACAGGTGGACCATCATGTGATGCACTGTCAAACTGTAACAACATTTCTCAGATTCATTAAAACCTGCATTCTGGTGCTTTAGTGGGCCATTCAAAATGAATAGGCTGCCCTATTACAAAGAATGTTATTTTTTAAGGATAAATGTATGTTGCTAGGCACTGGATATTTACAGTTGTACTCATAAGTTTACATGCCCTGGCAGAATTTATGATTTATTGGCCATTTTTCAGAGAATATGAATGAGAACACAAAAACTTTTCTTTCACTCATGGTTAGTGTTTGGCTGAAGCCATTTATTATCAATCAACTGTGTTTAATCTTTTTAAACAACAGAAACTACCCAAATGGTTTCAACAGAACCCTTCATTTTCCACTTCTTGATTAGAGTTTGAACACTGCTGATTGGCATTCTCAATTCCTTGGATATCTTTTCATATCGCATTCCTGTTTTATACACTTAAACTACCTTTTCCCACAGATCCTTTGACAATTTTTTTTGTTTTCCCCAGAAACATCAGTGCAGCACTGGATAAAGATGCAAGGGTCTGTCAGGAGTCCAGAAACTGATTGACCTTTTATGCACACACACTAATTACAAGTAAACAGATCACAGGTGAGGATGGTTACCTTTAATAGCCATTCAAACCCATGTGTGTCAACTTGTGTGCATGTTATCAGGCAAAAATAACCAGGGTATGTAAACTTTTGATCAGGGTCATTTGGGTAGTTTCTGTTGTCATTATGATTTAAAAGGAGTAAACACAGTTGATTGATAATTTCAACCAAACACTAACCATGAGTGAAAGAAAAGTTTTTGTGTTCTCATTCATATTCTCTGAAAAATGGCCAAAAAATCATAAATTCTGCCAGGGTATGTAAACTTATGAGCACAACTGTACATCTCATGCAATCAGAAGACTTTTCATGTTATTAATTATAAGGCAGTTGTTTTCCTCTAGTGTTCCAGCTTAGCTGACCTGTAACTCTGTAATAATAAGAAAGCAATGCATCTTGGGACATGTAGTTTACTTGCAAGGATTCGCCCCCTGGCTGTATTGGGTGAAACTACAACTACCAGTGGGCTGATGGAGAGAAGAGATTTCAGGAAGGAGAACAGTATTCTGGGAGAGACTATAAGAATCAAGGCTTTGGGCCTGGCATGCTCTCTTGGAATCGGAGTGGATCTGTGTGCAGGGAATCTGTTGCTGAACGCTGCAGAGGTCGCGGCCTGCTTCTACAGATTTATCATTCAAGCACCTGGAGGGACATCAGCGGACAGCGTGACTACCTTGTCCTACAACAGCCTGAAGGCCGTTCCTGTCCCATCCACCCTGTATTGGTGCCAGATCCGTGTGAGCCGTGGTGTAGAGTGGTGGAAGCCGGAGATCATCCCTTGAGCCAGGTACTGGAAAGATCATCATCATCATCTGTATCTACAACATCATCATCCACAGCCCCTGTTCCAGTGTGGTGAGCGGGTGAAAACCCAGTTTAACAGACACTGTGTATAGACAGCATTATTTCTCATTTTAATGCAAAGGTCTGCCTACACACTGAGTTTGGACACTGTACACAGACATCCATTATCTTGCTGCTGCTTGTAGTTATACAGAGTTAAAGTAGAACTATAGGCAAAACTTTTTTTTTCATTTTGGATAGAGCAAGGAAGGGTTACAACCCCTGTTAGATTTGTTTTCTCCATCTGTGTCCTATTGCAGAGAGTTCCCTTCACTTCCTGTCCCATAGCCAAACAGGAAGCGAGAGAAAATCCCCGTAGATCAAGGGAATTCCTCGGGGACCCCCAGGTCACCAGAACTAGTGTACCCATTGGAAGATTTCCTCTCTATTTCTTTTCTGGGGACAACCCAAAATTTTGGTAATTTATCTATTTTCACTTTCAGTGATAATGGTAAATGGGACCAATCGAAAGGGTGAATCTCCTTAATTGTGGCACAGAACACAATAAAAACTGGCAGGTGTTCTAATCCCTCTCCACTCTAATCAAAACTATAAAAAAAAGTTTTGCCTTTAGATATACTTTAATTTTGCTAAGTCAGTGATCACTGTGAAGTTTCTCTACAGTTTCTTCTACCATCAGAGTGCTGTTTATTAACTTAATTTCATCCTTTTGGATTAGCTATTTGTTCCATCAACCAATACTCTTTGCATAAAAATAAAATTACAGAAAGCTAGCTGAAGATCTAGTGAATTGTTAAACAACAACACTGGACTACTTATACTTCTCTGCCCACTTAGAAGTGCATTACTTTGTGGAAGTTTACTAAAGCTGCAGGGCTGGAGAGCAGGTTAAATAACATTATAACCTTGTTTATCGATTAGGTTTTCCTACTTTAATTCAATTATTTGTCGTGAGACTACCATCTTCTTTGACATCTCTTTGAAGTGTCACTAGTGACTGAATCGTTTTAATTTCATATAGATTTCCGTTTTGAAAAAAAATATCAAAACTAATCTCACCTCTCCCTAATCTTGTGGACGGTCAAAAATAACACAAGACACGGTGTTAATTCCTCTAA
>BLSH010523637.1:833454-851301 GCA_018402905.1 Glandirana rugosa
AAATTTTTTGCGCTTGTATATATATATATATATATATATATACACTTTGATCCAGAAATAACACTTAATGCATGCTACTTTTCTTAGAATCAATAAATGTAGATACTGCCAATGTAAGTGGGGCACAGGAGAGTAGATGAATGACTTCTGCTAGTGTCAGACCACTTTCTATGGCTCACTCACATAGAACAGCAAAGTGAATGGTAAACAAGTACAACTTCAGCAAACAGTAATTATAATGTTATTTAACCTGCTCTCCAGCCCTGCAGCTTTAGTAAACTTCCACAAAGTAATGCACTTCTAAGTGGGCAGAGAAGTATAAGTAGTCCAGTGTTGTTGTTTAACCTGCCTGGATCCAGCAATGCAATCCCGAGTGTGGCTCGGGGTTACCGTTCTTGGTACTGAAAATCAACACTCGGGAACACCGCCAGGGAGGTTAAGAATGTGAAAAACAAGTATTAAAGACTAATACCATACATGTACTGTGCAGTATCAGTAGTACATATTTCACACAGTGGAATTTTACATACCGGGGATACAAAGTCACATGGTATATCAAAAGGAATATAGCCTTGTGGTCTACATCAAACCCAACATAGGTGGTAAGAGGGCAGCTTAACTATTTTTAAATGTGGCGGTTGCAATCATTTTCCTTTTATGGGGCTTCTTTTTCTTTCTGGCCAGTATGGCTGTTGTTTTTCAACTTTCAAGTGGAACTAAAGTTCTCTTCTGCAATAAAATGCCCTAACCTGCCTGTTCATTGTCTTCTCCAACACTATAAACTAAGCTGCGCATGTGCAGCTCACCTTACAGCCGGTCTCTATGTGGTGGAATGTCATCCCACGCCGGCCAATGAAGATGGGCAAAGACTGACACACAGGAGAAGATGCTGGGTCAGGTGAGAAACCGTTGGAAAAGTGAGCATTAACCCCTAGTTCTGCTTTAACAGACCAAGCTGTCCAGCAATAGTGGCAGTTAAAGGGTTGAAACAAACCGTTTGAATGCACAGTTTAACTTTTCCAAAAAAACAGCCTATGCAGTTAAGGGGCCCAAGTAGATAATACAAATTTGTGTAGCTTTGTAAAATGTTCATTCATGTTATTGTCATATCTGGAGGCCATTTGGGACCCCCAAAAGCCTGGCTGCAAAACTCCCAGTTAGAAACCTTCACATGCTACCTTATTGTTAGGTTGTGAAAACCACTGGGTTTGGCTTTTGTAATGCTGTTGACATGCCAGGAATAGCTTGCTTTACTTAAAATTGATGTATGGGCTCCCCCAATTAATCTCTGGCATAGAAAAAAATGTAAATGCCCCTATTACTCACCTGAATCCATGGTCTTGTAATGTTGCAGGACCGAGTTTTCTCTCTTTTTTTATTTACAAGAGGAAGGGTCCTTCTGTGGATGTCCTTTTCAGTGCATGCATGGTGTGGACAATTTACTGATGGCTATCCAGTGGTGGGACCCTTTCAGAAACCAAAAGAGGAGTCTCAGTGTTCACATCATTGCAAGGGGGGCCTGGGGGCTGGCAAGCATGAGCATTACTGCAGTGCTTGATTACCAGCCCCCAGGAATTTGCACCAGCGAGTCACCCAGGTGGTAGACTTAGGTGAGTAAAACTTGCTGTGCAAGGTAAGAAAAAAAATGCAGCTGAATGATTAAAGGGAGTAGGAGGGACGTTAATCTTGCTTGGAGATGGGTTAACCTATATATTATAATATGGTAATGTCACTTTTGCCTTCTTTGAAAAAAGGTGGGTTTGGCTTTTGTAATGCTGTTGACATGCCAGGAATAGCTTGCTTTACTTAAAATTGATGTATGGGCTCCCCCAATTAATCTCTGGCATAGAAAAAAATGTAAATGCCCCTATTACTCACCTGAATCCATGGTCTTGTAATGTTGCAGGACCGAGTTTTCTCTCTTTTTTTATTTACAAGAGGAAGGGTCCTTCTGTGGATGTCCTTTTCAGTGCATGCATGGTGTGGACAATTTACTGATGGCTATCCAGTGGTGGGACCCTTTCAGAAACCAAAAGAGGAGTCTCAGTGTTCACATCATTGCAAGGGGGGCCTGGGGGCTGGCAAGCATGAGCATTACTGCAGTGCTTGATTACCAGCCCCCAGGAATTTGCACCAGCGAGTCACCCAGGTGGTAGACTTAGGTGAGTAAAACTTGCTGTGCAAGGTAAGAAAAAAAATGCAGCTGAATGATTAAAGGGAGTAGGAGGGACGTTAATCTTGCTTGGAGATGGGTTAACCTATATATTATAATATGGTAATGTCACTTTTGCCTTCTTTGAAAAAAGGTGGGTTTGGCTTTTGTAATGCTGTTGACATGCCAGGAATAGCTTGCTTTACTTAAAATTGATGTATGGGCTCCCCCAATTAATCTCTGGCATAGAAAAAAATGTAAATGCCCCTATTACTCACCTGAATCCATGGTCTTGTAACGTTGCAGGACCGAGTTTTCTCTCTTTTTTTATTTACAAGAGGAAGGGTCCTTCTGTGGATGTCCTTTTCAGTGCATGCATGGTGTGGACAATTTACTGATGGCTGTCCAGTGGTGGGACCCTTTCAGAAACCAAAAGAGGAGTCTCAGTGTTCACATCATTGCAAGGGGGGCTTTGGGGGCTGGCAAGCATGAGCATTACTGCAGTGCTTGATTACCAGCCCCCAGGAATTTGCACCAGCGAGTCACCCAGGTGGTAGACTTAGGTGAGTAAAACTTGCTTTGCAAGGTAAGAAAAAAAATGCAGCTGAATGATTAAAGGGAGTAGGAGGGACGTTAATCTTGCTTGGAGATGGGTTAACCTATATATTATAATATGGTAATGTCACTTTTGCCTTCTTTGAAAAAAAGACTGTTATAAATGGGAATTTTCCTTTAAAATGCAATGGGTTAAATAAACATCTGGTTATTTTTCTTTAGTAAAATAATACTTTTTTTAGTATTGCAGATAAATCTACAGTAAGAAAACCCTTGTAGTTGCACATTATGAAGTCACCATGTTAAAATGTAGTGTATTCCCATGAACATATGCCCTCAGTTGTATATTACCCTGTGATGGTACAGTGAACATTGTTTGTCACTTGTACATGCAATGGCTCATACAAAGAGCCTCACAGTGCCACGTGCTATCAATATTTACTATGCTTTTGTACCGAACCATGTTATTTTCCCACAGGCTGCCTACCAATAGTAATCCACTAAAACACCACTGCATCCAACTGGCGATAATCCAAGTGAAATGCCAGCAACAGGCAGGGAGACCCAAACCTGTTGAGGCATCCTCTACTTGGCAATGGGAGATTAGGCTGACAGTTATTACAATAAATAAGAGGGGGAGGAAGGGGATGGAAGTTGTATGAGCAAAATGTGCCCATGGGCTTCATTTGTGACAAGATCGGGGCTGCAGCATTCACGATAGCTAGAAGTTGTTGGGATGTAATGTTGATCTTGGTCAAAGCCAGCCCTAGGCTTCTGTGTTTGGAATGGTGCCTTTTCCGATTATCCGTATGGCTACTGTGTTTGATGCTCAACCTGGACAGACAGGCCTGGCAGGCAAAAACTGCTCAGGCAGATGATGTCAGGGAAGACAAAAATTATCTAGTGCAAGTCTAAGAAGACAGATGACACCCAGCAGGAACAGCAAGCCAAATCTGTGGACTCCACAATACAGCTGGCTAGCCCCAGGGGGGATGCCTTTTTGAAGTGGAAGAGACATCACCAATGAGCTGTCAAATTAGCTTATAAGGCTGGAAATGATGAAGAGATTGAGTCCCTCCTATAAAGCAGGAGAAGTTTAATAGATAAAGATTATCTTAAATAGTCACGGCGTAAAGACAGAAAAGTAAAGCATTCCGACAATAAAGTCTGTTAAGAGATACCAATATTTTCGCACCTGGCTGTTTTACATCAAGTCTGGAGAACACACAACAGCCAAGCCCTTAGGACCACGGGCAACAAGCAATACTTTGATAGACATTCTTAATCTAATCTGTTTTATGGCTCTGTATAACCCAAAGCAGGGGTTTAATTGCAATAGGTTGGTGTAATAAATTTGACCAGTGAGAAAAGAAAAAGAAGTTACCTGTCTATCCAAAGGCTTCTTGCAACACACAGATATATGGTCATACATTCGCCTTATCGCTTTTGTTATAAAACCTATCTTCTGCCTCAAGACAGGTGTAACTCAGTTTTAATAAATCAAGAAAAGCATTAAGAACAGCGGATATATAGAACTGTTCCCCTGTATGTGCTGGAATTTAGAGCTTTGTATCAAAGCAGTCAGGTTGTCTAATAACTAGAAATGTTAAAAATATGGTTTGCAAAAGGAATAAAAAAAGTTTGGCCAAACACTTCTGAACAAAGACTAAAAAAAGTTAACAAAGATGTTTAATATGTGCCAGCATAGATTAAAGTATATTTAAAGCCACAACTCTTCTTTCGTTATTAGAGGAGGGAAGGAATGGAGAAATACACATACTTAAAATAAAAATGCTTTCAAGAGAGCCTGTGCAAAGGCCCTACTCTCGGTACAAGAGAAAGTTGAATAATCATCAATGAAACAGGTAGACTCTTCAATATAGTGCAATCAGTGCAGCAATCAGCAGATGGTGGAAACACAGTCCCCGTAGGGCAGTGGTTCTCAACTCCGGTCCTCGGGACCCCCCAACAGGCCAGGTTTGCAGGATAACTCAAATACATCACAGGTGATATCATTTGCTGTTCAGTGATTGCAGTATTCTAGTCTGCATCTCCCCAAGGTAATACTTAAAATCTGGCCTGTTGGTGGGTCCTGAGGACCGGAGTTGAGAACCACTGCCGTAGGGCAACATTACCTCAGTGTCTGTCTCTATTATTGCTGTGCAGAAAGTGAGAGAAGATCCACAACTTTGACATCACCAGAACCAGCAAAGGTGAGATCTTCCAACAGCTATTCTGGTCATTTTTTTTTAAAAGGGAATTTTCCTTATTTTGGTGAGATTTTTTTCTTACCTCCTGTTGTGTCTAAGGGTGAGAACATGAAGATAATTCATTCTAAGGGGCCACAGTTGCCAAAAAATGCATATTTTACCGCTCATCGCAACACAATAGTGTGATATAGCCTTTTGTGGATTAGTCTAATATTATAAACATGGGTGTCCGCAGAACTTTTTTTAGGGGGGCGTCATTTTAAGGTCACACATGCTCCATCCCTTTTTGACAATGTCATGAAGGTGAGGGGCTTAGTCATCATATAAAGCGCAGTCATGCAAAGGTTTGAGAAACCTGATGCAAAAGCTTAATAGAAGGATCAAGCTGTCATTGTCTGATTAGCAATTTCTAATCTGTTTTTTTTTTTTTTGTAAATATTTTTTTATTAAAGATTAGCAAATTAACAATACAGGTATATTAAGCGAAGTGCAAATGCCGAAAAAAAAACTTTAAAAAAGGTTGCGGAGGCTAGCAGCCTAGAACAAGGCCTCCAATGACCACCGTTAATATGACAATGTTGTGGACAAGAGGGTAGTGCAAATGATGTCTGGTTATACAATAGAAATAGAAAGCGCTGGAAACCTTAACTCCTTGGCAGTGGAAGCTAAGTGCAAGAGGCTAGGTGAGTTCTGCAACAGAAAAAAATTTGACATAGATCAAGTTACTAACAGCTGTAGGACTATGTGCTGGCTAGAGGTGGATGGGGAATGTTAAGGGGAGGAGAGGGCTGTTGAGTGGCGGAAGGGACCAGAGTGTTCTTGATTTTGAGCTTGCCCAGAGTGTTGGCTCTCAGATACCAGTTTGATAAACGGAAAGGCTGCATGTGCTGGTCAATTTCCGAGGGTGAAAAAGATTTCGACATGTAGCGCCTCCATCTGTTGAAAAATCTTTTAGAAGACTTGAAATTTAAAGTGACGGTGTCCAGTTTTTCAAGCGAAAAGAGAGTTTGTAGTCCTTGTTTCAGTTGAGACAGCTGGGGTGGGGTGGATTGGATCCAGTTTAGCATAATAGTTTTCCGGGCTGTAAGGAGGCAGATGTGGACCCAATGCGTGAGTGGGTATCAATGAGAAGCCGAGGGGGAGTTGCATTCAGGTTCATAGCTGAATAGAAAGAGCATAGGATCTTTGGGCACGGTTATTTGTTGTATCCTATGGATAAACTTCAGGACCTTGTCCCAGTAGGTAGACGTGGCAGTACAGTTCTAGAGTCTATGGAAGAGAGAGGGTTTAGGAGTTGAACACCAGGGGCAAGCTGCTGAGGACGGATCTTTTGATTTGAAGTTGAATGGTAGATAGGCCCGGAGTGCAATTTTGAACTGAGTCTCTTTCCAAGATTCAGAAATAGTGAGTAAACGGGTTTTTTGATAGCCTGCTAGAATCTGAGCCAGAGCATCTTGGTTGTCCAATATTGTGGCCCACGGGTGGAAGGGGAGCAGAGTACTTGGATGCCTGGTGTAGATGAGATGACTGTAGATCTCTGAGATTGAGTAGTGGTCCTTCACCAGGAGGGAGTCAATGAATGAGGATTGACATGGATTTAGGTGAGAGCTGTAGCAGGAATTAAGGTAGCTCCTTAGTTGGTAGTAGTAGAACTGATGAGAGGGAGATAAAGAGTGTTCCTCATCCAACTCTGGGAAAGATTTAAGGGTTCCCAATCCTGGGGTAAAGAGTTGGGCCACTGTCCGAAGGCCCTGTGAGAACCATCGGGCAAAGGCCCCCGCATCGACAGAGGGGGGGGGAAACATGGGGTTGCCTGATATCGGTAGAAGGTGGGATATGCTGGAGGGTAGACCCAGGAGCTTCCTTACCTCTCTCCAGGTGATGATAGTATCTTTAATTATTAGACTGGATTTCAAGGGTGGTGGTAGGAGGGATGGTTTGGAGTGGAGAATAGCCTGAAGATTGAATGGGAGCACCATGGCTCCCTCCAGCATATGGTTAGAGTATTGTGAGTTTCTAATCTGTTTTTAACCCCTACCCTGCCCCGCCCCTAACGCTGTTACATGTTTTATGCAGAATTAAGTTCCAAAAATAAATATTAACAACAACTTTAACAATATTAACATAAAGCATATCACTGCCCATCAGTGCAGCCTCATCAGCGCTGCCCCATCAGTGCCCATCAATGCAGCATATCATTGCCCATCAGTGCAGCCTGTCATTGCCCATCAGTGCAACCTATCAGTGCCCATCAGTTTAGCCTATCAGTGGCCATTAGTGCAGCCCCATCAGTGCAGCCTAGCATTGCCCATCAGTGCAGCATACCATTGCGCATCAGTACAGTGTATCATTGCCCATCAGTGCAGCGTATCATTGCCCTTCAGTGCAGCATATCATTGCCCATCAGTGTAGCATGCCATTGCCCATCAGTGCAGGGTATCAGTGCTCATCAGTGCAGCATATAATTGCCCATCTGTGCAGGATATCAGTGCCCGTCAGTGCAGCATATTATTGCTCATCAGTGCAGTGTATCATTGCCCATCAGTGCAGCATATCATTACCCACCAGTGGAGCATATCATTGCCCATCTGTGCAGCATATCATTGGCCATTAGTGCAGCATACCATTGGCCATCAGTGCAGCATATCATTGGCCATCAGTGCAGCCTATCATTGCCCATAAGTACAGCCTTATCAGTGCCCAGCAATGCCTCAGGGAGGAATCAGGAGGATATGCCGGCTGGATGACACAGAGCGGGGATCTGAGACGCGGCTTGTATGAATAGCCGGCAGCTGTCAAACGATGTCCCACCTCCTGACGGGACTTTGTTTGACAGCGGTGGCTATTCATATAGGAGCCGAGTCTCAGCTGGAGATCCCCGCTCTGTGTTCTCTGACTGCCCGATCCTTCTGACAGTTTCCTGGCTGATCACTTCTGGCAGAAGTTGTGCGGCCTTTGGTACAGGCCTTTTGTACAGGACATCAGCCCAGTCCATCCCTGCTCCAAACTCACCCTCCACTAATTTCCACTCGCCAAATACGTGCAGGCAAGTGGAAATTTTGAGGGCTGAGCATGCGGACACCTTACTTCGGAGAGCACTTGCCCCACCTTGCGGAAGCCCATGATTATACATAGCTTTTCTAGGGGCAGATAGGGTTTTAAGTTTCGAGCAGGTATGGTAATATATATATAGTAAAAAAATACAAATAAAATGCATTCACCAGTAATTTTCTCAGTGCAACCTTTAAGTAATGTAATTGGCAAAGTCTTCTGCTTAAAATATCACATACAGTGGGTATAGAAAATAATCACCCCCCTTTAAAATACAGTAAAACCTCAGATTGTGAGTAACGCGGTTAACAAGCGTTTCGCAAAACGAGCAATTTTTTTTAAAACTCTGACTCAGTTTGTGAGTGCTGTCTCCCATAAAGAGAAAAAGGTTGCCTTTTTGCATGCAATACCACATGTGGCCAGATTTTTGGGGGCGCTGGTGAGCCTCGGAGGCGGCCGGAAATACTCGGAATTCCTCGGAAATACCTAAAGTGTAAACACTTTCCAAGCATTTCCGAGTGATTCTGACATCTTAGAGGCTCACCAGTGCCACCACACCTCTGGCCACATATGGTATTGCATACACCAGGTGCCCCCGGATCTGTGGCAACATACAGTACTGCATAAACAAGCAGTGACTGTGGAACGAATTAACTGAGTTTACCTTGTTTCCTATGGGGAAACATGCTTTGATATACGAGTGCTTTGGATTACAAGCATTCTCCTGGAACGGATTATGCTCGTGATCCAAGGTTCCACTGTAATCACATTTTTTTGCTTTGCAGCCTGAAATGAAGACAGACACAGTTTTTATTTTATCCAGCTGTATTTACTCATTGTAACTTATACCAAGTAAAAGATATAACACCAACTTGTCAGAAAAAAATCAAACACAGAATCATTGAGCTGGAAAAAGGATCACCCCCTTGTGTCAGTATTTTGTTGAACCACCCTGTGCTTTAATTACAGCCTTTAGTATGTTGGGATATGCCTCTACTAACTTTGCACATGTAGACTTTGCAATATTACCCACTCTTCTTTGCAGAACTGCTCAAGTTCAGTTACATTTAAAGGTGACCATTTGTGGACTGCAGTCTTCAAGTTATTCCACAGATTTTCAACGGGGCTTAAGTCTGGGCACTGACTAAGCCATGCAAGAACATTCACCCCTTCTCCTTCAACCATGGTGTGGTAATTTTTGTTGTGTGCTTTGGGTCTTTGTCATGTTGGACCGTAAACCTTCTTCCAGTTCACAACTTTCTGGCAGGGCAACAGATTTTCCTCAAGAATTTGAAGGTATTTTGCCCCATCAATGTTTCCTTCTATCCTGACAAGTGCTCCAGTCCCTGCTGTAGAGAAACACCCCATAACAGAATATTACCACCTCCAATGCTTTACTGTTGGAATTCTGTTGTTTGAATGAAGAGCTGTATTCGATTTCTACCAGACATATAGTTTGGTGTTGAGGTCAAATAATAGGATTATATTAAGAACTTACCATAAAATCCTTTTCTCTGAGTTCATTGACAGACGCAGCCTCTATTCATGACACGTGGTTTATGCACCTTTTATTAGTAGACTAGGCAGAACGAAAGTTCAGAAAGCAAAGCTGGCCCCTCCCAGGGGGCCGTCCTCACTCACCACATAACCCCTCAGCCCTGCATAGCATCTCAGTTCGTAACAAGCCGTACAAACACAACACCGAGGGGTGGGTGCTGCGTCTGTCAATAAACTCAGAGAAAAGGATTTTACGGTAAGTTCTTAATAAAATCCTATTTTCTCTTACGTTCATTGACAGACGCAGCCTCTATTCATGACATGTGGGGACGTCCCAAAGCACTGTCAAACAAGAGGGATGGGTAAACAATAACAACTGTACCCAACAGAAAAATCTCAGGAGGCGCCAGCCGCGCCTACACCGCCGCCTGCAAAACTTTGCGGCCAAAAGCAGCATCCGCAGATGCTGACACATCAACTTTGTAAAACGTAACAAAAGTGTGCACCGAGGCCCAAGTAGCCGCCTTGCACACCTGAGACACCGACGCTTGGTGTCTAAAAGCCCTGGAAGTGCTAATCGCCCTGGTGGAATGAGCCGTGACCGGAAAAGGGGATACTTGGCCCCAAACATTATACGCATGGGTCACGGTCTGTCTGATCCAACGTGAAACAGTGGCCGACGAAGCCGCCAAACCTTTGCGCGGCCCTTCCGTCAGCACAAACAGCGCATCCAACTTCCGAAAAGGAGCCGTACCTGCCAAATACACCCGCAAGGCCCTCACCACGTCCAAGGAATGCCGTGCAATCTCCTTAGGATGAGACGGGTGCAGACACAAAGAAGGGAGGACAATATCCTCATTAATGTGGAAAGAGGAGACCACCTTCGAAAGGAACGAAGGAGACGGACGCAACACCGCCTTATCCTTGTGTAGGACCAAATAAGGAGACCTACATGACAAAGCTGCCAATTCAGACACCCGCCTAGCGGATGTAATAGCCACCAAGTAGGCAACCTTCTGAGACAGCAATTGTACAGGAAACTCCCTGATCTGCTCATATGGTGGTTTCTGCAGTACCGAAAGTACCAAGTTCAGATCCCACGGTGCCAGGGGCGACCGTACCTGAGGAGCCACATGATGTACATCCTGTACAAATGTACGGATCAAAGAATGCGTCGGCAAGGGAGGCTGAAACTGAATCGCCAGAGCGGAAATCTGACCCTTGGGGGTGCTCAAAGCCAACTTTTGGTCCAGGCCTTGTTGAAGAAAGGCCAGCACCCGAGCAACTGCAAAAGAACGGGGGTTCCAACCCCCCGCCTCGCACCAGGCAATATAGGCCTTCCAGGTGCGATGATAGATCTTGCGCGAAGTACACTTGCGCGCTTTAAGCATGGTGGGGATCACTGACTCAGAGACCCCTCTGTCCCTCAGTACCTGAAACTCAATAGCCATGCCGTAAAGCAGGGTGCAAGATGGGGCCCTGCGACAGTAGAACTTCGCGAAGCGGGAGTCGCCAGGGAACGTCTGTTACCATCCGCACCACGTCGGCGTACCAAGGGCGCCGAGGCCAATCCGGAGCCACCAGGATTGTCGGGATTCCCTCCACTTCTATCCTGCGCAGCAACCGCGTTAGAAGCTTGAGAGGAGGAAAGGCGTACAGAAGCCTGTACCGGGACCATGGGGCCACCAGGGCATCCATGGCTGCCGTTAACGGGTCCCTTGACCTGCACACAAAGGTCTTCACCTTGTGAGTGAATCTGGACGCCAGGAGATCCACATCTGGTGTGCCTCACCTTTCCCAAATCTGGCGAAACACCTCTGGATACAGGGACCATTCTCCCTGGTCCAACTTTTGGCGACTGAGGAAGTCCGCCTTCCAATTTTCTATACCCGGAATGTAGATGGTAGAGATTGCTGGCACGTGAAGCTCTGCCCACCTTAGAATGTGGGCTGCCTTTGTCGCTGCTGCCGAGCTTCTTGTTCCGCCTTGATGGTTCACGTACGCCACCGCCGTGGCGTTGTCTGACTGAACCCGAACCGGGAGGCCGCGCAGCCTCGCCGACCAGTGGGAGAGACAGAGCCTGATCGCCCTCAGTTACAACACATTGATCGGAAGACGAGACTCCTGCGCCGACCAACGGCCCTGAGCCGACAGGTGCCCCAGGACTCCTCCCCAGCCCGAGAGGCTGGCATCCGTAGTGACTATCGACCATTCCAGGGGAAGAAACAACTTCCCCATGGTCATTGCCGGGGACCGAAGCCACCAGATCAACAACCCCCTGGTCTGATGGTCCAGCTGGATCAGTCGATCCAGAGACGAGGGGGACTTGTCCCACTGCAGAAGTATCGTTCGCTGCAGGAGCCGGGTGTGACTCTGGGCGTACGGTATTGCCTTGAAGGTCGAGGCCATGTGCCCCAACACCCGCGTGCAGAAACGTAAGGAGGACCAACGTCGTGACAACAGGGTTCACACCGCTGCTTGCAGCGTCAGCAACTTGTCCGGAGGTAGGAATACCTTTGCCTGCACCGTGTCCAATGTCAGACCCAGATATTCCAGGCGACAGGACGGGGTCAATGTCGCCTGCTGTAGATTGATTAGCCAACCGAAGTCCCTCAGTGAGGACAGGGTGATAGCCACATTGTCCTCCAGAACCGGAGCTGGCTCGCAGGAGAAGATCGTCCAGGTAGGCTACCACAGCAATGCCTCTCTGTCTCAGCAGAGCCAGCACCGGAGCCAGCAGCTTGGTGAAGACCCGTGGAGCCGAGGCCAGGCTGAAGGAGAGAGCCACAAACCGGTAATGAAGGTCCCCTACAGCAAAGCGCAGGAAGCGCTGGTGCCTGACACAAACGGGAAAGTGCAGATATGCTTCCCTGATGTCCAGGGATGCCAGCCAATCCCCCTGGTGCAGGGCGGCCACGACTGAACGGACTGACTCCATCCAGAATTTGTGCGCCTTCACAAAGTGATTAAGCGCTTTTAAGTCCAGAACCGGCCTGACCCCCCCTTCTTTGGCACCACAAAGAGGTTTGAATAGAAGCCGCGGAATCTCTCCGCTGGAGGAACTGGCACAATTACCCCCTGTTCGGACAGCGACCGAACAGCCTCTAGCAGAGCTAGCCGACGCTCCGAAGGGTGCCTCAAATTGGACGCGAAGAACCTGTCCGGGGCCGAGTGCTGAACTCTATCTTGTACCTGGAGGACATCACCTCCCGCACCCACCATTTGGAGATGCGAGCGGCCCACTGGTCCGCGAACCCCAGAAGTCGGCCCCCCACCCGAGAGACGGGCGGGGGGCAACCCATCATGCGGAGGAGGACTTTTCCTCCGACTTTTTGGGCTTGCGTTGCCAGGGACGCTTACCGGAGCCAGAGGCAGTCTTGCCGGGAGCTCCTGCCCGCCTGACCGGGCGCACGAAAAAAACACTTCTGCCCAGAGGGCTGTGGCCCCTGCTTGTGGCGCTGTTCATGCCGCTTGAGTTCCGGAAGAAACGTACTCTTCCCCCTGGTGAAATCCTTAATGATATCATCCAATTGGGGCCCAAAAAGTCGATCACCCTGAAAGGGCAGATCCGTGAGGCCCTTCTTGGACGCGTAGTGTTAGAAGAAGACTGTCCTGAGACCTTGTTTGCATTTGATTGTTGTTTCCTCACGCTTCTGGAGGGGGCGGTGCTGGGCAGCTCTATTTGAACTTCCTGCTCCTGTCAGCAAGTGCTGTCCGTTCTACAGCGTTGGAGTGTATCTGGAGAGCTACCTATCCTTTGAATCTGTATCCTGACCTGTTCCTGAGACCCGGCTTGTTTGATCTTTGATTGACTTCCGCCTGCACCGACCCCCAGCTTGCCCACGACCATTCTTCTGCCTGATCCTTTTGTACCTTGCTGCCTGCTGGTAACGACCCTGCCTGCACCTGACGACCCTTTTGCCTGATCCTTCTGTACCGCTTGCCAGCCAGTTGCCGAATTCAGCCTGCCTCACTACTCTACACCTGCACGAGCCTCTGACGGACCTATCTTGCCACCAGTGTTCCAGTCCAGCCCTCGTGCCCCTCTGTGCTCTGGAACCCTCTGTCTGCTCTATCAGGGGTTCCCGAACCAGGGTTGTAAGAGTGGTTGCTTCCTGCACAAGACAGACTCCACCATCAGGTGCGTGACAGCAACGGACAGCCATGTCTGAGTCTGCGCAGGGAGCACCCTCTGCGATGGATGAGCTGTGTGTTCATCTAGCCGGCCTGACACAGGCAGTCAAGAGCCTTCAAGATGGCTACACCCGGTTGGAAGAACGGGTCTTGGAGCTCTCAGCACCCACCACCTCTGGAGGCACTCAGGCCACTGGCCACACCATTGTGGCCCTGCCATCAGAGCCCAAGGTCCCCCTGCCGGACAAGTTTTTGGGAGACCGCCGCAAGTTCCGGGCTTTCCGCAACTCCTGTGAGCTCTATTTTGGCCTCCAGTTCTTGCACGTTTTCTTTAGAGGCTACTAAGGTGGGGTTGATTATCTCCTTACTGCAGGAAGTGCCCCAGGCCTGGGCCCACCGCTTGTTGGAGCAGAGAGCCTCCGAAGTATCTTCTGCAGCTCTGTTTTTTCAAGCCATGGCCCGATTGTATGAAGATCAGGTAGCCACAGCAGAGGCCACACTGCACGCCCTTCAGCAGGGCCGCCGCTCCGCGGAGCATTATGTAGCGGAGTTCAGACGCTGTGGCACTGACACTGCATGGAATGATGCCGCTTTATGCTTTCAGTTCCGCCTTGGATTATCTGACCCTCTCAAGGATGAGCTGGCTCGGGTGGGGGTGCCCGCTACGTTGGATGCCCTCATCAATCTGGCAATATAGATTGACCAGCGACTCCATGAGCGCCGTGCTAGATGCTGCCCTGAGTCCCTGCTTACCCAAGGCCAACTCAGTTTACCTCAGCAACCTCCTCCTCCTCTCCACAAGACACCGCTGAGCCCATACAAAAAGGGCTCCTACGCCCATCTCTGACCCCTGAAGAGAGGCAGCGGAGGTTCACATTGAGTCTGTGCCTTTACTGTGGAGAACCCGGTCACATGGTGAGATCCTGTCCCGCTAAGCGCGGTAAGTGTTTGCCAGCCTCCTTCAGTGATGTGTCCAGCATTCATCACCCTGTCTCTCACCTTGTGCTCTCTCTCTCTCTCTCTGCAGCTTTCAGGAAGGAGTATCCAAGTGGCAGCTATTATTGATTCTGGAGCATGTAGCTGCTTCCTGGATGAAAACTTTGCATCTTCGCAACAGATTCCCCTTCGGCCGAAGGCCCACAATTTCACCATCCGCCTGGCCGACGGATCGCCAATTAAGTCGGGTGTGGTGACCCAGGAGACCGTCCCACTACCTGCCACCACCGCTGACGGCCACCAGGAATTCCTTTTGTTGGATGTGATCGCATCCCCTCTGTTCCCCATCATCTTGGGCCTACCCTGGCATCGGGCCCACAGTCCCGACATAGATTGGACTACCGGGACCATCCAGTTCCGATCCCCATACTGCAGGCAGCATTGCCTAACACGGGTCCAGGAAGTTGCGCCCACATTGGGTTGTCTGGACATGGACTCTGACCCTGAGACCCGTATGGCTGTTCTGTCCGTTTACCATGAATACCTGGATGTGTTCAGTAAAAAGGGGGCTGAGAAACTCCCGCCTCACCGCCCCTACGACTGTCCAATCGAGCTGCTACCCGGAGCGGAGGTGCCGTTCGGAAGGATTTATCCTCTGTCAGAACTAGAGTTGGCAGCCCTCAAGGCCTATCTCGATGACAATTTAGGAAAAGGATTTATCCGACCCTCCACATCCCCCGCAGGAGCAGGTATCTTTTTCGTAGAGAAGAAGGATCATTCTCTACGACCCTGTATAGACTACCGGGAATTAAACCGGATAACGGTCAAGAACAGTTACCCCTTACCCTTGGTTCCTGAACTGTTCCAAAGACTGAGATCTGCCATCATCTTTTCTAAACTAGATCTACGGGGTGCCTACAACCTAGTCCGCATCCGAGAAGTCATGCCCTTTGGTCTGTGTAATGCCCCCGCTACATTTCAGCACTTCGTAAATTATGCCTTTCGGGACTTCTTGGATTTATTTGTGATTATATACCTAGATGACATCTTGATCTTCTTGTCCTCCCTTGAGGAACACAGAGTGCATGTCACAAAGGTCTTGGGCCGTCTTCGACAGCATGGGCTCTATGCCAAAGCGGAGAAGTGCGCTTTCGAACAAACCAGTATCCACTTCTTGGGATTAGTGCTCTCCGTGACCGGAATTACAATGGACCCCCAGAAGGTCTCCACTATCCTTGACTGGCCGGCACCATCAGACATGAAAGGGGTCCAACGTTTCGTGGGCTTCGCAAATTTTTATAGAAAATTTATAAAGGGATTCTCGGCCATCATTGCGCCCATCACGCAGCTCACAAAACACAACACACGCTTTCAGTGGTCCACAGAGGCAGAAGTAGCTTTTCAGACTCTTAAAGGCCTGTTCACAGCAGCACCTATTCAAAAGCACCCTGACTTGGCCCTGCCCTACGTCCTGGAGGTGGACGCTTCTGAAATTGCAGTGGGGGCAGTTCTTTCCCAAAGACAGGGTTCCAAGGCTCTGCTCCACCCTGTCGCGTTCTTCTCTCAGAAACTGTCTTCCCCGGAGAGGAATTATGACGTGGGGGATAGAGAGCTTTTGGCCATCAAGGCAGCACTCAAGGAATGGTGATACTTGTTGGAAGGAGCCACACACCCTATTTTAATATATACTGATCACAAAAACCTAGAGTATCTGAGAACAGCCAAAAGGCTGAAACCACGTCAAGCTCGTTGGGCACTTTTCTTTTCGAGGTTTCTCTTCCATCTAACATACAGGCCCGGGTCGAAGAATGTCAAACCTGATGCCCTTTCGAGGATATTTAACGATTCCGGCAATGGTCAGCAGCTTTTTATTCCAGCAGAGCAACGCCCCGCGGTGTTGGAACTTTGCCACGACCACAAGTTGGCGGGGCATTTTGGAACGCGTAAGACATTGAAGCTGATCTTACGTTCCTTCTGGTGGCCGTTGGCAGAAGAAGACTGCCGGAAGTATGTGAGCACGTGCGCCACTTGTGCACACAATAAAACGGACAAGTGCAAGGCTTGGGGTCTTTTGAACCCACTCCCAGTACCTGAGCGTCCATGGACCCAGATAGCCATGGACTTTATAGTGGAACTACCTCCATCCAAGGGCTTTACCGCCATCTTTGTGGTAGTGGAACGCATGACTAAGATGGCCCACTTCTTGGCTATGAAGGGGACACCTACGGCTGCAGAGACAGCGGAAGTTTTCATCCGGGAGATCGTCCGACTACACGGAATACCCCTGAGCATTGTGTCGGATCGTGGGGTTCAGTTTACCTCCAGGTTCTGGAGATTCCTGTGTTCAGCACTAGAAATTGAATTATCCCTGTCTTCGGCCTACCACCCTCAGACAAATGGCCAAACTGAGAGAACAAATCAGACACTGGAACAGTATCTGCGGTGCTTCTCATCATTCTGTCAGAACGACTGGGCCTCCCTATTACCTCTAGCTGAATTTGCCTTCAATAATACTGTTCACTCAGCCACCAAACAGTCCCCATTCTGGGCGAATTATGGATTCCACCCGACTTTTCTACCTGGCTTGGCTATTGAAGGTACAGTACCAGCGGTACAAGACACCTTGAATTTTTTCAGGGAAAATACACAGATCCTGCGGGACACACTTGCCAGGACCACAGAGCTCACCAAACAGGCTTTCGACAGTAAGAGACAGGGAGAGTTGGAACTCAAGCCGGGTGACTTGGTTTGGTTAGCCACCAGGCCACCAGAAACATAAAACTTGCCTGTCCCTCAAGAAAATTGGGACTCAGATTTGTTGGGCCTTTTCCCGTTAAGAGCAGAGTGAACAGGGTGACTGATGAACTGGTCCTGCCTTCATCCTTACGTGTGCACCCGGTGTTCCATGTATCTCTGCTTAAGCCAGTCCCTCCAGATCCGTTCCTGGGTCGGAAAAAGGGACCACCGGAACCAGTGCTTGTGGGTGGAGAGGAGGAGGTTGAAGCCATTCTGGACTGTCGGAAGAGATCCGGATCCACACAGTATTTGATAAAATGGAAGGGGTTTGGCCCCGAAGAAAACTTGTGGGAACTGGAGAGCAATCTTCATGCCCCTGAACTTATCCGGACTTTTTTGAGGAGCAACCCGACCAAGAGAGCCCCTTTGGGCATCCGGAGGCTGCCCCTTGGGGGGGGGGGGCAATGTTAGAAGAAGACTGTCCTGAGACCTTGTTTGCATTTGATTGTTGTTTCCTCACGCTTCCGGAGGGGGCGGTGCTGGGCAGCTCTATTTGAACTTCCTGCTCCTGTCAGC
>BLSH010523637.1:888716-900224 GCA_018402905.1 Glandirana rugosa
AAAAAAAAAAAAAGTTAAAAAAAAAAAAAAAAAAGAAGAAGGAAGGGAAACAAAGTCAGTATCCTTGACCACTGCCACACCAGTCATATTTAGTTTAGCTACTTATATAGCGCTGTCAATTTACACAGTGCTTTACATATAGATTGTACAGTCACATCAGTCCCTACCCTCAAGGAGCTTATAATCTAAGGTTCCTAACTCACATTCATACCATACACATACTAGGGCCAATTTAGACAGGATCCAATTAACCTACCAGCATGTCTTTGGAGTGTGGGAGGAAACCGGAGTACCCGGAGGAAACCCACGCAGGTACAGGGAGAACATGCAAACTCCAGGCAGGTAGTGCCATGGTTGGGATTCGAACCAGCGACCCTTTTGCTGCTAGGTGAAAGTGCCAACCACTACACCACTGTGCTGCACGCACTATAGTACTGATGAAGCTGTACTGCACTGATGACCTAAAAAAATTTACAAATTTAAAAAAAAAAAAAAAAAAAAATTGCCATGCCTCTTACTAAATACCTTGAACTGTCCACTTTCCAAAAAAAGGGGTCAATTGTCCTGGCATTTTAGTGCCAAGATATGAGATAGGCCATCAGTATTGATCAATTTTTAAATATATATATTTTTTACCAAAATTAAGTGTTTCTGGGACGGCACAGCTGAGATGACTGGTCTCACCTGGACAGGAAACACAATCAAGAACAGAGTTTAAAAGGCCCCACCCTCCCTCTGCCCCTCAGTTGAGACAAAGTATTAGCCCACACCGGTGCAAGAGTGTATCCTACCGTGCCAACAAACACCAACACATAAACGAGTGGAAAGTAGGCCTGCCTTCCTGGAAGAATTCCCAGAAACAGTTACCGGTAAGTGTAACTGGAATTTTCTCAAGTAATTCTTCCAGGACGGCACAGCTGAGATGATGAGCAAGGAGCTCAGACCTACCTTTAGGGCGGGAGCACTCCCTGCAGGACTTTTCTACCGAACACCAGGTCCTGAGGTGACAACTCAACCCTGTAGTGCCTCAGGAATGTGTTCTGGCTTGTCCACATGGCCGCTTTACAGATCTGGTCAATCGAAGAGCCCGCCTTTTCAGCCTATGAGGTCACCAGATACCTAGTGGAGTGAGCTTTCAATCGAGCTCATAAGCTTTTAAAATTGCCTGCCTTATCCATCTTGCCACGGTCGACCTAGATGCTTGGAGACCTTTCTTCTGACCCCAGAAATTAATTAACAAATGGTTAGACCTTCTAAACCCTTTGACACAGTCTAAGTAAACTAATAGACAACGTCTAACGTATGGAAGCTTGCCTCTCTCATTCCGAGGGGCTGTGCAAAATGAGGGGAGAACAATCTCCTGGCTCCTATGAAACTGTGAAGCCATCTTAGGGAGGTATAGGGGGTCCTGCCTGAGTACAACCCTGTCCTCCAAAATCAACAAAAAAAGGCTCTTTAACTGTCAGAGCCTGTAAGTCCCCTATCCTTCTGGCTGACGTAATTGCCAAAAGGAAAGCCATTTTGAAAGAAAGAAACTCAAAGGTCGTCTGAGCTACCGGCTCAAACGGCTGCCTGGTCAGGGCATCCAGAACCAAGAATAAATCCCACAGTGGAAGACTTTTTACCTTTACCAGGGTCACCCTTTCCCTGGCTAACAAAAATCTTTTTATGAGCGGGTCCACAGCTAGCCTATCTAAAAAAATATGGATAGGGCCGCCACCTGTACCCTGAGGGTCTTGACTGCTAGACCCAAATCCACCCCATCCTGGGAGAAAATCCAGAACAGATGGGGTTGCCCGCCTCGGGACTTTTCTTGCCGCACACCAGCGAGAGAAGACCCCCCAGATCTTGGGGTAAATGCACCTGGTGACCGGCTTCCTACTCAGCAGGAGGGTATCAATTACTCTCTCTGAGCAACCTTTTCCTCTAAGGAGCTCCGTCTCACACACCAGGCCGTCAGGGCTAGGAACCCTGGATCGGGATGAAACACCGGGCGCAGGCGGAGGAGATCCTGCCTGAGAGGTAGAGGAAACGGCGGGGCGACTGACCATCTCTTCAGCGTGGGAAACCACGCCCTCCTTGGCCACCAAGGAGTGAGAAGGATGAGACGGATCCCTGTCCAGCTTAGCTTCTGCAGTACTCTGGGGATGAGAGCAAGAGGAGGGAAAGCATACACCAGTCCGAAGTCCCATCTGTGAGCTAGAGCATCTACCCCTCCTGACTAACTCTTTGGTGAGAGAAAAGAATTTTGGAACCTTCCTGTTCTCCCTGGGAGGGAAAGAGGTTCACTTCTGGTACACCGAACTGCTGCTTTATTACAGCAAAGACTTCCTCGCATAATTCCCATTCTCCTTGGTGAATGGGCCGTCTACATAGAAAGTCCGCTTCCACATTGAGATCCCCCCCCTTATGTGGACCCCCCTCATGTGAATCCTCTTTTCTGCCCTCTAGGATCTCCTGTGTCAACCTGGCCAGCCTTCGGGACTTGGTCCCTCCTTGGTGGTTCAGGTAGGCTACTGCAACAACGTTGTCCAAGAACACCTGAACCTCCCTGTCCTGAATCCGATCCCTGAATACCTTCAGTGCTTCTGACCGCCAGGAGCTCCCTGAAGTTGGACGAGGCCCTGCTCTGAGCCTGATTCCAGGCTCCCTGGGCTCAAGGATCTTCCAGGTGGGCCCCCCACCCCCAAGCGCTCGCGTTGGTGGTAACACTTAGAGGCTTTTGTTGGATCCAGGGGCGGCCTTTTGACCCCCACCCTGGACTGAGCCACCAACCCAGTGCTTCCCTCACGTTCCCCGGGAGGGACACCTTTCCTTCCAAGGACGACTCCTTCCTGTCCCAGCTGGTAAGCAGGGGCCTCTGGAGGTCTCGAGAGTGTAGCTGGGCCCAGGGTACCGTGGGAATACACAATGTCATGAGGCCCAGGACCCTCATGATGGCCCTCAGTGACACCAGCTTGTCGTCGCACAAGGCCAACACTGCTTCCTGAACCTTTGCTACTTTTTTCGGGGGAGAAACATTTTCTGTGCTACCGAATCCACCCGGTAGCCCAAAAAACCCTTAGTCTGCAAAGGCTTTAGGGAGGATTTCTCCCTGCTGATCATCCATCCTAGGTTTTCCAGGGTGGAAATCACTCTATTCTGGTCCAACAGCACCGGCTCTAGGGACGAGTTGTAAACTAGCATGTCGTATGGAATCAGGGCAATTCCCTGGAAGTGGAGATATGATACCACCTCGGCAAGGACCTTTGTGAAGATCCTTGGGCTGGAAGCCAGCCCAAAAGGGAAGGGCCCTGAATTGCCAGTGCTGAACGACTTGCCTCCTCTTGATTGCGAAGCGCAGAAATTTCTGATGTGCCGGGGCAATTGGGACATGGAGGTAGGCATCCTTCAGATCCAACATGATCATGAACACCCCCTCCCAGAGGTGTCTTCTGACCGTGTAGATACTTTCCATCCGGAACTTTTTGTATCTCAAGTGCTTGTTTAGCTTCCGAATATTTATAATCAGACGGAATTTTCCCGAGGGCTTTACTACCACGAAAATATGGGAGTAAAACCCCCGCCCCGCTGGTCCCCTGGAACTGGTGCGACAACCTCAAGTCACCAATTCCCGGATGCTTTGCAGGAGCCCCTCCGCTTTCTGCGGATCTCTGGACAAATGTGTTAGGACAAAATTTGGAGGAGGGGTGGACAGAAACTCCAACCTGTACCCCTCTTCTAGTAGGTGGAAAATGTGCAGGCTCTGGGTGATTTTCCTCCACTGGGGGAGAAACCACCTGAGCCTTCCACCAACCCGTGGGTTGGCGTCACTTATCTTAGTGGAAGGGCTGGGACCGGAAAAAAGGATTCCTCCTTTTTGTTTCTCCTTTCCGAACCCCCACTTTTTTCCTGCCTCCCTTTTACCTTTGAATTTGTCCTTGGCAGGGGGGCCTCGAAAAAAAATGTTCTATCCTTGCCCTTTTTTGGCGTCACAGGAAATTTCTTTCCTTTCTCGGTTGACCGGGACAACACCTGCTCTAAGCCTGCCCTGAAGATCAGGGAGCAGTCAAAGGGTAACCCACAAAGACGGGACTTGGACGTAAAATCTCCATCCCAAGTTTTTACGCAAAGTGCTCTCCTAGAAGAGTTTAGGAGGGCTGCTGACTTGGCCGTTGCCTTTACGGTTTCCACCGCTGAGTCAGCCAAGAAAGCTACCACTTTCCCGATCACTTCCAGGGAATCTGCAACCCCCTTGGGACTCATTCCCCTGGATACCTGGTCCACTAGCCTGTTCACCCAGGCGTCTGTGTTCCTGGCCACACAGGCTGAGACCAATGCAGGGCCCATGGCTGCTGCATTAGCTTTCCAAGCCCTACGTAACAAGGTTTCAGACTTCCTGTCCATCTGATTGGGGATATTGCCCGCATCCTCAAAGGACAGATCAGAACGCTTGGATACCTGTGCCAAGGAGGCATCCAGCATGGGGATTTTGAGGAACTTTCCCTCATCCGCCTCGCTAAAGGGGCACCTGCGTTTCCAGGTTTTCAGCTTTAGGATTTTCCTCTCCGGTTCCTTCCATTCCCTCAGAATTCGATCCCTGAGAGACTGGTGAACCGGGAGAGATTTTGAGTGAGGTTTAGACAGCCCCTTGTACATTCTGTCTTGGGCTGAAACCTTTGGTGCTGGCTGTTGGATCCCCTCGGATGAATAGATCGCCCTCAGGAGGCCTTCCATATCTTCTGCGGAGAACAGGTGGCTGCCAGGCCTAGATTCCTCACTATCCTGATCTGGATTTTCCCCCTCCTCTGGGAAGCTTAGACCCGAAGGGTCAGCTTCTTCCTCCCCTGAGCCAGGCCTGGTTGGGGTCCTGGCGGATGCTCCTGTACTACACCAGGAGGACCCCCCCCTGGGATAGGGAATCTTCCCTACTAGAGAAGGGCTCAGCCCGACCCCTGGACCTAGTAGTAGTTTTAAAATTATGGAGGGTAGCCAGCATCTCCGACTGTAAGGCCAGAGAATCTTTCATGACCCGAGCGGTCTCCTTGCCTGTCAGTTTATGGATACACTTAAAGCAAAACAGCTTTGTGTGACCCTGAGGCAGTTTATCGTTGCAATAACCACAACGTTTAGAGCGGGACGGGGTCTTTATAGCTCTGGTGGCCGACCCCTGGGCTAAGCGTACTGTTCCTGGAGAAAAAACAAAAGCACATCCAGACCCGGTTAGATTTAACAGGCCCCGGGATGTTCCCGACAAGCCCCCTCTCAAGAACGCCCCACCTGTCCCAAACTGCCATCAGTGGGGGTGAGGGTAAGGAATAGGGCTGCCCCCCTAACCTTCCCCCTTCCCCTACTGCGATCAGGTAGACTCACCCCCCCCGTGGCCTCCTCGATCGCCGAGGGCTCTTCAGGCCCGCTTTCTTTCTCCATTCGCCCCCAACCCTCCAGGAGCCATACTGGCCGTCAGAAGGGAAAACCTGGACCCCCTCTCCCGCCGTCTTCACGTGTGTTACACACGCCACTGGCCGCCGCCATATTGCCGGAGTCCCGGATATGGCCTCTATCGGCGGAAGTGACGTCCGCACCTTCTCGGCACCCGGCGTCTTGTTCTGCCGTTTGGAGAGCTTCGCCCCGCTCGTGCCACATGCCGGGCAGCCCTGAATATGCTGAGCCGAATACCGACAAGCACCACCGCCAGCGCAGCCGGCCTAACCAGCCCTACAGATGGCTCCCCATCCCCTCAAAACTTAGGTAGGACAGGAGTGGGAATATGGTCCCCAGGGTTCTGGGAAAGCACCACTGCGCCCAAAATCCACTCAGTTTAGGGGGGGTAGGCCCCTGCCGTCCCTTCTGGCTCCCCCCCCCCCCCCGACTTACAGAAATCCCTCTGGGACTGGAATGAGCTTCCCCCCCCGACCGGCATCCACCACTGGCTGCCCCAGGGTCTGTGTCCGAGAGGAGGATCTGAGCCCCAGGCCTTGATCCCATGGAAGAATAAATAAAATGTTTTGCTGCATCCTGTGGGAAACATAATCAAAAACTGAGGGGCAGAGGGAGGGTGGGGCCTTTTAAACTCTGTTCTTGATTGTGTTTCCTGTCCAGGTGAGACCAGTCATCTCTCAGCTGTGCCATCCTGGAAGAATGACTTAAGAAAAAAAAAAAAAGGGTTTTACTTTTTTCAACATTTTTAGGGTTTTTTTTGTTTATATAATGAATTTTTACAAAATGATAAAAATTCTGTATGGGTACAGTGTTGTATGACCGTGCAATTGTTATTCAAAGTGCAACAGCGCTGATAATTGGCCTGGGCAGGAATGGGGTAAAAGTGCCCAATATTGAAGTGGTTAACAAATGAACAGCACTGCAAACGTGACATGTGTTTTGTGTTCACACACTACTGAATTCACACTGTGAATGCAGCCTTGATCTTGGGCAGGCCTTCAAGAGTTACCAAATATCAGCATTTGATTTTGTCTAAACCAGGGGTCTCCAAACTGCGGCCCGAGTGCCAGATGTGGCCCTTTGCTAGCCTTTATCCAGCCCTTGAGGCACTATTCCTCCCACCGACACCAACGAGGCGGCACCATTTCTTCCACTGATGGGATACTAGGTCTCCTACTAATAGGGGCACTACTCCTCCTCCTATTGACCACCCACCCTGAGGCCATTTTTATTCTCACCGATGCTGGGCCCGGGACATTTTCTGACCACGCACGCTGGCCATAATCCGGCCCTCCTAAATTTTGAAGGACAATAAACTGGCCCTTTGTTTGAAAAGTTTGGAGACCCCTGGTCTAAACCAATAATAAAATTATGGCAAGGTAAGCTGTTGTTGAAAAGGACAGTCTTTCTTATAAAGATCAGTTCCTCTTAGGAGCCAACCATTTGGTAATTTTGATTCTTACAACAAAAGGGTTGACCCCAAAATCAGTCACATCCATCTTTTATGGGGATATTATACAGGGACAAATATGCCTACATGTGCATCATAACCATATCTTTTCAACTGATACAAATATAGTGATAGAACTGGCCCAATGAATATCCAGCTTGAGAATTATTCAAAAATGTTATGTGCATCACATGTCCACTTGAAACAGAACTTCCAAAAGTATGGCCTCACCATATCTGCACCGCACAAAAGTCATCACACTAACCTTTAGAATGGATCGAATATCTTCTTTGGAAGATAATCTGTCTATACGTGTAATTCTATATTCCAGCCACTGTTGTACAATTGCCTTCTCTTCTGTTGAAACACCAAGGAGTTCCTCTTTTTTGGCCTCCGTAGCTAAATGAGAAGAGATAGTGGCAAGTCCCACCAAGCTAGGGCCTTTATTGGTTTGAAGCACAGGAATCTAAGAAAAAAAAAAAGGGGAAGAAGAATTTAAAATGCTTTTATTTATTCATATACAATTAGATTTTCTTAGTCTTTTTAAGACTGCACTCCAGCTTTTTTGAAATCAGGAGGTGGTCAACTGCAGGTCAAATGCATATGTCAATGAATTCTGAATGATCTCACAAGTGTCTCAAACCGATATCAACACAGGCCCCAATTTAAATCTGATCTTTTCCTAGCTGCAGATTCTACAAATGTCCACATTGCTGCCTGAATGGCGAGGAATGTGCCCATTTGTTATCCACCTCTGAAATCCTCTCCAGAAGAATGCATGCCATGATAGTGTCACCATAAGGGGAACCAATCAGCAAAAGCATAGACTGCAGAACGGAATTACTCATCTTCACTCCTAGAAGAGGCTCCAGTGAGGGACAAGGACGGAGGGGTGAGCTGAGGGTCCCATGCTTGGCACTGCTGCTAGTCCTAGAACGTCTTGTATTTTTTCAAAGAATACAAAGTGTTCTTAGATTGGACGAAGTGGACAGGCAAAATAGGATTTTCTGACGCCAACATGGCAGCAGACTAGTGATAGAGCTCCGCCTCTTGACCACTCCCTCAGGACCAGTGAATAGCATTAAAAAAAAAAAAAAAAAGGCATAGTTAGCCGCCCCCCCAGTCTTTTTTTCCCCTTATACCTCCACGCACCAGTGAAGAGTAAGCAGCTCTATGTCCCTACCTCTGCGTAGTAGCCGTCTGGGTTCAGGCTCTCCCAGTTTCGGAGACCCAGTGCTCGGGCCGCTAAATGCGCTAAAAAGCCTGGGTGCCCCTTCTGTGGGTCTTGATGGGGCCCTGCAGTGTTTCCTCTTTAGGAACGAAATCTGCCATTATGTGTCTGTGGGCTGAGGCTTGGGAGGGCCAGCTATTTCATTCTTTTTCCTTTTTTGGTTCTTTGCACCATACAGGGCTGCCTATCTTTTATTCTGTGCTGTTTCATATGTGTTCTCCCTTACCTTGGTCTGTTTCTCGTTTGAGTGCCTCCCACGTCTCCATGTTTGTGTTCTGTTTGCCATGTGGCTAGACCATGCTGCCTGGGGTGTCTTGACGACATCATTGGACTGCTCTGGCCATTTTGCTTATGGGCAAAAGCCCACTGTTGCTAGCAATGAAGGATGCAGTCCTGAGGGAGCTCCCCCTGCTGATTTTTAGCAAGGTGTGTGTGTGTGTGTGTGTGTGTGTGTGTGTGTGTGTGTGTGTGTGTGTGTGTGTGTGTGTGTGTGTGTGTGTGTGTGTGTTTATTTTGGTAAAAAAAAAAAACAAACCCTTTTATTTTCTGTTTGTTATGGAGGCATATATATATTTTTTTCCTCCTCTTTTTAATGTCAAAAGACCTTTTCTCTGTAGTGCTATTCTTTTTGGCTATCCTCATTTCAGCTGGCTGTCCTATCTGTCCTAAAGCCATGAGTCAGTCACCGCTTATGCAAAAAGACCCTCAAAATTCAAAAGGTACGGGACCACCGTGTTGGTAAGTTTGCAGGAAAAGAGTGCCTCCTTATGCGGATTGCTTTGAGGGTGTTCAGCCCCGCATGCTCATGCTCTCAAAAATCAAGAGCCAGGGAAAGGCGGACGGTCTTCATAGGAGTGTAACTGCAGATGCCGCATCCACTCAAGGGAAAAGGCTCCAAAGGAGACGTCTTATTGCCTCTTCCCCAGATGCCAATGCCCCAGCAAGAATCATGCAGGGCCTGTGGCACAGCGCCTGTAGCCAATAGGCTGGTGAGTAAAGACTGCCCGGAGGAGTTCGCAGTTAACAGGCAACACCAGTTATCTTTATTAATTATGATGTAAGATGCTATTTTAGATTCCCAGTGCGAAGACCCAGTGCTCGGGCCGCTAAATTGCGCTAAAAAGCCTGGGTGCCCCTTCTGTGGGGCCCTGCAGTGTTTTCTCTTTAGGAACAAAATCTGCCATTATGTAAGTGTCTGTGGGCTGAGGCTTGGGCTACCCTGGTGAGTGGGCAGCCTGCAGATAATAGCTCCTCTTCATCAGAGGAAGACCCGGAGCTGCTTGGTTTCAGTTTTGTTTTCCTTCGTGGAACAGTGGACCCAGATGGTCATGCAGGCCATTACATGGGCTGGGTGACTAGTGCTTTTTAGGTCTAGGAGATAGACAGCCGCTGGAGAGGAAATACATAACGCTGATATCATTCGAACCCTAGCCAAGATTAATGTGTCTGTGAACTTTATTGCAGCAATAATTTCAACCAGGTGCCTGGCCATAGCAATGCTATACTTGGTCACAGCTAGGGGGGCCCTATGGTGGAGACCCTGGGCGGTTTCTTGCTTCCTAAAAACAAGATTGGTGTGAGTCACTTTATGGCAGAAGATCTCTGTTTGGTAGAAAACTGGAGACAGCCATATCATAAGTGACAGGAGGGAAGTCCAATCTGCTCCCATAAGACCGGAAGCAAAAGGAAAAGAAAAGGTTTCTCCCGGCAGGTTCTGCTTCTCTAGGTCCAGGGAGCCTAGGGCCAGCTGTTAGGCCAGGGTCCCAGGTATAGGATGTAAGGGAACTCAGGCAACCTTTCACAAGGCCCATAAGTGAAAATCCTTGGGTATACCAAAAGTGCCCAATAAGCCCTTTAGACGAGAGCATGCCCAGACTCTTGTGGCAGGAGCCAGAGGGCATGCTTTATGGGTTTCTGGACAGCATGTTGTACAGATCCTTGAAGGAAGGTATTAGGCACTCATGGTCACTTCAGGGATTCCTCACTGCTCCTCTTCCTGACCATTTCTCTGCCAAATCCACCGCAAAAGCGGGTGGGCTGCTACAATACTTAGACACTCAGGGAGTCATTGTCCCGGTCCTATTCACAGGAAAGATTGCAGGTTTTCTACCCAACCCTGTTTGTAGTTTGCAGGGGACGGAGGCTAGTGTTCAGTTGTAGATCGAAAGAGGTTAAACCTTGTTGGCCCTCTTAGAGATCTTTCTGTAAAAAAAAAAAAAAAAAAAATTTAGGGGAAAGAGAAGCTGAATTTCTCCAACCCAACAGTTAGTGTAGTTGGGGGTGCTCTGCTAGTTCCTCTGTTTCGCTTACATCAGAGAAAGCAGTGACAGTCAGGAAGAGATTTCTGAGGACAGCTACCTCCACTTGTTGGCTTCTCAGTGCCTCAGTCCTCTGGGCTCAATGTCTCCATACATATCGATGACTCCATGGGCGCCTGCGCAAGTTTCAACTAGGATTCTTAGCGCAAGGGAGGAAACAGGATCGAGCACAGTTGAGAACAGTGTCACTCAGTAGGAGTAGCGGTCCATGGTGATGGAAAGACCCTGAGGAAGTCACGGCCCTTTTGAACCATTACACTGGGTCATTGTTATGAATCATGTTGGCAAGACAGCCTGAGAGGCACACTGTGAGGGACTGTCGGTCAAGGCAAATGGACATTTCCAGCCAAGGAGGGTAGTCTCGAATGCACTGGAAGTTCAAACAGCCTTTTTAGCACTTTGGCCTTGCTACACAGAATCAGGGGAAGACCAGTCTCCTTGCAGTTGAGCAACAGGGCAGCAAATGCCTATATTCAGCTCCAGGGAGGAACTCTCCCTATCAGCAGTATGCTACCGAGAGAGGTGAAACCCATAACGTCTGCGATGGAAGATCACTAGCAAATTCAGGAAGCAGTTTACCTCCCAACAGACTTTTGAACACATAGGCATAGGTTGCTCCAGAGCAATCTCTACTTTGTTGAATGCTAGAAGGCACTCTTAAAACATCTATGCTTAAATCTGGAGCAAGTTTGCGTTCTCGGTAGGGTGACATTGATCCCACTGCCCCCAGCTGTTCTATACTTCCTCTAGGCCGGGTTGGACATGAGCCTTAGCCTATCCTCACTGAGCTGGCAAGTGTCATATATATTGGCAATAACAAATTTAAATGGGCCAAGAATCCTTCAGTCTGCACGACTTTTGAAGGCAGTCGTAAGGATTCAGTTATAAACGAAAAGGAGTCTTTCCCAGTGGGATCGATTGGTGTTGCTGGATCTCTTGTCCATTTAACCGTTTGCTCCAACAGAGCAGTATTTGGTTTGGGCCATTACCTACAAGACAGTATCTATTGCAAAAACTTTAAGCAGAAGTTTGTCTGAGATTCATGCTCTTGGAGCTTCAAAAAAAAAAAAAAAAAAAAAAAAAAAATC
>BLSH010523637.1:920978-931241 GCA_018402905.1 Glandirana rugosa
CACATTCGACGTCCGGTGCTGTTCCGAGGGACATATGACGTCTGGATTGAGATTTATTCTCCGAAGTGTCACCTTCGTGTATGTTAACTTACCTATCTACTTCCTGTCCACTGACCTCCTCGGGTTGGGAGGAATTTCCATGTACTGCACATTCCAAGTTGAGCTCGGAACCTTTTTTTTTGTTTTTTTGCTTTTGTCTGTATCCGCCTTTCCAGAGCTCCTTGCTGTAGTGGCCAGTTATAGATGGGGGACAGTGACCTTGTTTTTTGTGTAGTTACCACTTTTGGTACCATACCAGCGCCGCAGCCGCCATGGGGCCACGGCTGGGTGTCTGGTCATGTACCTTTAAGGAGGGTTGGGCTCCTCCAGTCACCTGTCCTTCATCTATCCATTCAATTGTATGTGCTTCCACTGTGAAGCCTCTTATTTAGAGTTAGGTCTGCAGTATACAGGGAGCCTTGTCGTGGCCTGCAGCTTACACATACACTTGCAAATGTGTGTAACCAATCCCCTGTCTTTTAAACGCTGGACTGTTAGACAGGTGAATTTGGCTTGGGGGCAATACAATGTGGATCTGGGAGCACTTACCACGGTTTATTTTGGGAGGTGAACTGATCAGGCTTCTGAGTCTCGTGCTAATAAATTGAGACTTGTTTGGCATCACCCTCCCTGTCAGGTATTTGTCACTAGTATGCTGCCATGTAGGCACCAGCAAACTGGAAAATTGTATCAAATGATCACTGTAATTTTCCTTTCCTGGTGCCTATCCATAGCCTCATAAGGACCCACCCTCCATCTTGCTGTAGTTACTGAGAATGTGGCAGGGTCTTTCTCTTACTCTTTTACAGATTTAAACTAGTCCTGTAGGTGGGAATAAAGAGCATAGCTCTACCTCTAGTATGCCACCATGGATAGTATTTGATACAGATTTCCATTTTTAATGCACTGGTATTGATGTCTATGGGCACTAAAACACAGAAAACGAAGATATGTATTTTTCAAAATGTACTGCAGTGCTGAGGTAGGAACAGACGCTTAGGGTAATTCAGTAAAGATATTGCGCCAATTTCACATTCTGTCCATTGGCTATGGATGTGCCCACTGCCTGCTGTGAATAACAAGGAGAGAGTGGATCTAATATGGAACTAGTGTTTCTGAATCCCCATCTGGCTTCACTCACCCAGCTTCAAAAGTCTTCGGCCCTTGATAATCAGACCGTCACCGTATGGAGGATCTTCTAGCCTTCGACAGAGGCACACATGGCAGATTCTATCAAGGCTGGTTTTACTGTGGAGTTTTCTTCTACATGTAAATATGAAGATGTTCTATGCCCTAACCCTCTGCCATAAGCCTATTAGTTGATTCTGAACAGTAAGTCATGGTCAGGGGACTGAGGTGAAGAGAATACACACACACACACACCTGTATAATTGGATTTATATGTTTATTCTTTGTGTTTGCTTTACTTACTAAAAAGCGTCATATTTGGTATTACTTACTAGTAATGTTATTACTCTCTGTCAGTGGGGTGATTGCTTTAAGAAATTGTTCCAGCTGCTATTGACGGGATAGGAAAGAATCTTTCCCCATTGTGAGAATAAATTTCCTATTTTTTCATTGGGGGTTTTATAATTTATACAATAAGTGATGTTTATGTATTTATGCCAGTAGCAATTAATAGTTGACTGGTTTGCCTGATTTCCAGGGGCAGCCCCGGCCTTTGGAGATTTGGAAGTGTTTCTGTTTTTGAACACTAATAATCTTAAGGAGTTAAAAATGTTTACTCAAAAAATTGTGAGAACATTAATTTTGATTCCCCGGTCATGTGAATAGAACATTTTTATTTGCTTTGAATATTCAGTCATGTGCAGATGCTTTTCACATGACAGCATAATTGAAGTAAATATATACCGTACACATTTTTTTGACTGAGGATTTTTAACTCCTTTAACCACTTCAGCCCCAGAAGGATTTACCCTTCCTGACCAGAGCACTTTTTTCAATACGGCACTGCATTGCTTCAACTGACAATTGCGTGGTCGTGCAACCTTGTACCCAAACAAAATTGGCATCCCTTTTTTCCCACAAATAGAGCTTTCTTTTGGTGGTATTTGATCGACCGTTTTTATTTTTTGCGACAATTTTTTAAAAAAAAACAATATTTTTTACTTTTTTCTATAAACAAAAAAAGAGCGACAATTTTGAAAAAAAAACAAACAAACAATATTTTTTACTTTTTGCTATAACACATGCCCCCGCCCCCCCCCCCCCAAAAAAATATAAAAAAAACCCAAATGTATTCATCAGTTTAGGCCGATATATATTCTACATATTTGTGGTAAAAAAAAAAAATCGCAATAGGTGTATATTGATTGGTTTGCGCAAGTTGCTGCGTTTACAAACCATGAGAATTGATTCATGGCGTTTTTTCTAGTAATGGCAGCGATCTGTGGTTTTTATCGGACGATTTTGACACTTTTTTGGGACCATTGACATTTATACAGCAATCAGATCTAAAAATAGCCACTGATTACTGTATATATGTCACTGGCAGGGAATGGGTTAACCTGTAGGGGGTGATCTAAGGATTAACTGTGTTCCCTCACTGTGTTCTAACTGTATGGGGGCTGGGCTGGCAGGGGCATGACAGATCTAACTGATCCCGATCACAGGGATTAGTAGATCACTTTCATGCCGCCTGACAGAACAGGGAACCGCCATGTTTACATCAGCGGTTCCCCGTTCTTCCTCAATATTAGGCAAGCGCGTAGCGGGCACGAGAGCGTGGGGGCACTTGCCCGCCCACTACTCCCGCCTGCACGAATCGCCGTTTACAAATGGTGATTCGCGATACGCCGCCACATTGCAGCAGTAAAAAGACGCGAGGTGATCGGCAAGTGGTTAAATTGGCTCATATAGCTGTGAATGTGTTCATTATTTTCAAATAATGTTATAGATAGTAGCAGTTGGTCGCATTCAGCCCTATTTGTTCTGTAATCTTGAAGCCGTTTTGCCACTCATTCAAATGATTTTCTCAGTTCTAATGAATGTCAGGAACATACCCCAAAGTTTATAGCCAAATGTGCAGCTCTGTTATGTTAAAGCTGAACTTTGCCTTAAAAGTCCTAAGACTAATTAATGTATTTGCCTTAATAACCCTAAGACTTTTTTGGGACTAAAAAAGTCCTATTTCATGCCAAAGCACCTCCTTCTAACCTGATTCCACTAGAAAGGAGGGCTCTTAGATCACTTAGTAGGGATCAGAGCATAACCATCCTTCCAGCAGACAAAGGGAGATGCACTATTGAAATGAAAACATCTGATTATTATTACAAGGTGACAACTCTATTAAGTGATACTAATTCGCATGAGCCACCAATGAGAGGTCAAATTAACTGTTACAAGAAATAGACTGTCAACAACAGCTGGATATGTAAAAGTTGTTAAACAGAGCTTGTGCCATGACATCTATTTTCAGGAGGTTATACTATGCCTATGTGGACTTGGGAAAATACGCAAGGAAGTAGGCCCTCTAAGAGTGACTGTCGGTGGCATTACCGTATATGACATACTATATATCATTGCTGAGATTTGAATACAATTTTAGCTCGGTAACAGGGTACCCCACATTCATGACAAATTTGTCAAGAAGGTCTGAGGATTGAAGTTAGAGGCAGAGGAGATGATGATGATATAATAAAACAGGATCAATTCACAAACAGCTATCAAAACTGTAAGTTGATATCTGAAACGAAATAAGACCCTTGACAGCCAAAAGGATCTCAAGCCAGACCATGTATGTTCCTTAATGGTCTCTTGTGTCAACATCACTTATTTTAAGTGCAAGGGTAACTTCTACAGAACAGACAGAAACATGGCTAAGCAAATGGGATCACCGGTGCTTCCCATTGTGGCTAACCTCTATATGTGGTGGAGGGGAGGAGAGCCTTAAATTAATTTAAAGGGTAACTCCACTTTCGTGGGGAAAAAAAAATAGCAAATAAAGAAAAAAAATATATATTGTGTACAGTTGCGATACAAGTCACATTGTAATTGAATGTTTCTAAAAATGACCTTTCCTTTTCAATCTGCCGCCACTGTAATTTTCTATAAATGCCATGCAATATGGCTACCTGGAGTTCTGTACACAGCATGTGTACTGGCCACTCCCCAGAAACATAATTTCCTGCTTGTGTGATTGGCTCACCAATTTTCCCAGAAGTCTGCCTAAGATACAAGTCAGATTTCTGGCATCCCCTGCAACAAAAATGTCATATTTGGAGAGATACTTCCAATAGGAACACATCTAAAAGGATGCAGGCCCAGCAAGTTTCCTCATTAGTGCTCTGCAGCTGCACACCTGCTTGATAATTATGAAACCACTCCCATTAGACTCACTTAGAAGAGAGGCACAGAGGAAAAAACATGGATTTCTTCAGAACAACAAAAGGTAGGAATCTGCAACAAAGGTTGTTATAATCCATGCAATGTACATAGATCACCCAGAGGGGAATGTGTTTTTTCTCAACAAAAGTGGAGTTACGCTTTAAGGGAACAACATAAAATTTTTGGTTCAGATATGTGTATGATACTTGAGTCATGATTAAAACATTTGAAGTATCTGTTTTTTGGTGAACATATAAACTCAGTGGATAAGAACATTAGGTAAAACTGGTTCCATTGCTTTATCTGACCATGCTCCCATCTCCCTGTAGGTGATACCCACACAGGTGCTAGGCACCTACCTGCTGCCTCAATGAGACGCTCTTACAAGACCCTGAAATAAAAAAAAGATGTCCTTGACCCTAGAAGCATCCATCCCTCATTTATCCCTTCACAAATGGAAAAACCGAGGTATATAATTTCTATCACAACTGTTCAGAAATCAAACCCTCAAAACATTTGAATAGCTTCAGGATGAGTTCCTTTTCTCATCCACAGACTTTTTCCCATATATGCAAATATCCTACTTCCTAAACTCCCTCAAGTCCCCTATCCTACTAGTACACAAACAAGGGTGGCAATATTTTCAAAAAGAAACACCTTCTCTTAAAGGTACCTCCTTATTTTACAACCTACTACAGAATAAGCTTTCATTCCTCAAATCCCCCCCCCCCCCAATACCTAAAGTGGGAAACAGATTTAGGGGAAATCTTCACTACACAACAATGGCAAGCAGCCTTCAAAGCTATCTACCAAACCTCCAAATGCACTAACCACTGAGAGCTGTCTCAAAACATAGCTCTGAGATGGTACCTCACTCCATACAATGTTTCAAAATATTGTCCATCACAATCCCCGCTATGCTGGAGAGGGTGCAGTACGGTAGGACAACTCAAACATATTTTTTGAACATGTAAACATCTAACCAGCTTCTGGAATAAAATATTCTCTACAATCTCAGAAATTACCGGAATTATTACCTCCCCAGCTCTAGCAATCCTTAATATAGGTATAGACCGTTTTCCACTTGACTGCAGAGGAATTGTTACCCATAACCTACTGGCAGCTAGAACACTTATAACCAGGAGGTGTAAATCTAACCTAGCACCTAACATATCTGAAGCAATTGAAATAGTGAAACACAACTATGCCTTTGAGTGGCTGATGGCTTACAAACATGGGAAAAGGCGAGTATTTGACCATCATTGGAGTCTATGGAACATATGGATTACACATCATTAATAGAAATTATTGTTTTTTATTGCATTATCCTCTGTTTGCTAAACAGTAAATACATTGTTTGTTTGTTATCTCCAGAGGTATACTTCCCGAATGGGCATTGAGATATATATATATATATATATATATATATATATTTATTTATTTATTTACATGTTATGTATGTACAATCTTCATATAGCACATCATAACTGAATGTTACAAGACTTTTGTCTAGATCTACAATGACCTAAGCTGCTGAAGCTACCCATACGGATACTGTTTACTTGACTTATTACTGTTTATGCACCTATTGTTAATTTCTGAAATGTTTATGCATCCTATGATACCTTCTATTAACCTTCAATAAAAAACTAATGAAACAAAAGAAAGATGTCCTCAGCGAACTGGGTACCTATTTTAACACTAATAAGAACTCATCTGACAACTCCCTCTCTCTCTGGTCAGCACACAAATGCTATATTTGAGGGATCCTGATTAAGTATGGACACATGGAGAAGCAACCGAGAAATCAAACCCTAGCCAACTTACTGACGAAATGACATGACTTTGGATGCAAACATAAAACTCAAACTGATAGTGCCTTCAAGTGGAGCTTACAAGAGTATGGCAAAAGGTCAGGGAACACTCCCTATATGATGCCAAACATAAACTTATGAAAGCTCGACACTCGCTTTACGAGTTCGGAGATAAAAGACAGCATCTCAAAAATGTCTTGAAAGTTTGTGGCTAATCACACATTCAAGCAAAAACATGAGACTGTCCAACAAACATTACACAGGGGGCGTGGTCTTGGCATGGACAAGTAAAGATGTGTCTTAGTTGAGGTCCCAGCTTGTAGCTGTTCGGCAGCCCTGCTTCGCAGCACAAACTCTGCATTTTTTGCCTTTCCTGGCTATGCAGGAGGCAGCTCACTCTAGTTTACTGCCCACCGCTGGCATGGATTGCTACCTAATCAGCCCACAGCCACCCGCCTCTACCCCGGAATCATCCAACTTGGCTCCGGCTTCTTCCATGTGTGCCGCCAAGGCCCTGCTCCCATCTGCAGCCGACCAGGTCTTCCTGACCTCTGACCACCTAAAGTCACCATTCTCATCACCGAGTGACCTCTCCACCTGCCTCCCACACTCACTGACTTTAACTACCCTCTGCAGTCCAGGCGATGATGCCTACAGCTTCACCCAGGAGTCACAGGATCCCTGAGACATTCCCTCGGGCTTTGTGGACACTGACACAGACCAGGCAGCTGGGGAGAATATTCAGCCAGCCAGACACATGGAACAGGGCGCAATGAGTAATAACCCTATCTCTCAGCCAGGTAGTACACCATCATTGCTTCATCTCACGGAGCAAAATCTATGGGCTTTCCTGCAGAACCTGCCCACGAGAGCTAATTTTGAGGCTCTGGCTACCAGGGTCAAGACTTCCCTGCAGGAAGAGGTACAGGGGCTCAAATCAGTGGTGGCTGGTCTAACAGCAAGAGTGCATGTTTTAGAAATGGAACAAAAAGTAGTTTCCCAATCTATTGATACTCTGCAGTTTTCTCAGTCTTAACCGAGTTAGTCTTACAACTCCATTGACGAACTAGAAAATTGTAGTCATAGAAGAACATAAGAATCAGGGGCCTTCCTGAAGCAACATCACAGGTGGACTTAAGAGCTACTGTGACCGCCATCTTAAATAAGTACCTAGACAGACCACAGCACACTGATATTACCATACACAGAGTTCATAGGACCCTAGGCCCCCGGATCACCTCACAAGATAGACCATGGGATGTGCTGTGCTGCTTCCACAGCTATATCTTAAAAGAGGAAATCCTCCGACAGGCATGGCATAAAGGCATCATGGTTTTTGATGGGGCTCAAGTGCACTTACTAATAGACATATCCAGAAAAACCCTACAGATATGCAGGAGCTTAAAACCACTCCTGACTAGGGAAGCTGGGAAAATCTTACAAGTGGGATCCCCCATTCCATCTTATAGCCCGCAGGGGCAATCGTTCTTTCTACCTGCACCACCCTTTGGAAATACTGGACTTTTTCAACTTTGCAGAGATGGACTCGGTGAAGGTACTGAACGGACTTGCATTAACCCCACTGCCAGAGACACCTGCTACCATACAACCTTTAAGGCCACAAAGGGCTCACCGCAGCCAACGCTCCCAGCAGCAGTCTCAACTAGCCCCACAAGACAACGAATAGTGACTCTACCTCCCCCAGTGTAAGGGATAACATACTTCTCCACCATATGCTTTCTTGCTATTTCACCCTTGACTTCCATGCATCTTTCTAGCCCAGGTTTGCTTCCTTACATACACTCGATGACTGCTTTTGCTGAGTTTTGTTTGCCTCCTCTACTTTCAACTCTTAGTTAAGAAATTGCACTAAAATACACTCTACCCCCTAGATAGCTGCTTCCTTTTGTTCTTTCTATTCTACTCTCTACAACCTGCATCTACATGGTCAAGAGACCCAGCTTTCTATCCAGCACTCAGGAAGCAGCCCTCCTGACCCTTGCAGAAGCTATTATCATGGATGAATTCTCTAAGGCCATGGTGGATTCTCCCGCAGGTAAAGCCCCAGGCCCGGAGGCTTTCACTATTGCTCATTACAATACCTACCACGCACAACTTGCACCACACTTCACAACAGTTTTCAATGCCATCTGTGTTGGACAGACTGTACCACCCAACCTTTTACGGGCTATAATTTCTGTTATTTCCAAACCATACAACGATCCTTTCCAATGCTCAAATTACAGACACATCTCGCTGCTTAATTGTGACCTCAAACTATTCACAAAAATACTTGCAGACAGATTGAGTCTCATTTTACAACACATAATCTCCCCAGACCAAGTAGGATTTATCCAAACAAGAAAGGCCTGAGACAACGCGACTAGGACCTTAAGCCCAGGTTCACATTAGTGTGATCACAGACATCACATGTGATTCGCACCTGCACCACAGGTTCCGATCACGCGCACTGTCTGAGCAATGCGAGTTCAGCCATACAGTTGTATGGTTGAACTCGCATTGGATTCACACAGAAAAAGGTGCAGGGACTTGTTTTTCCCCACACTGGAATCGGATTGCATGGGTGTTCTCACCCAAGCGATCCGATTCCTGTATGAATCCACAGTTCGCACTGCGATCTATAAACCTGGGTTTCATTAACATTCTGGGGGTGATCTGGGGGTGTCATTAACATTCTATTGAAACCCACAGCGGTTCACAGAAGGCAGTGTGAACTGCCTGTGGGAGAGATGCGCTGTGGGAACCGGCGCTGAAATTGTGCTGGTTCCCGCATCGCATATGTGTGCACCTGGGCTGAACGTTATCACACAGGCCAGAAACTCCAATATCCCTCTAATACTACTATCTACAGAAGCTGAAAAGTCCTTCGCCAAGGTAGATTGGACCTTTCTCTACAACACGCTCAAACAGCATGTCCACTCCTATCCTGTCTTGGATACAAGCACTTTACTCCTTTCCAACAGCCACAGTAAGGGTAAATAGATCTAAAGTGTTACTAAACCCAGATCACTATATCTGATCTCCCACAGATTAGTTAGTTTTAGTAAATATAAACTGCTAAATACCTTTTTTTCATCAGCTGTATATAGCAGTTAGAGCAATCTTGTGACTTCTATCAGTGTGTGCTGATAGCTTGTAGGAGGAGTTTTCATTTCTACCACAAATGTCCTATCAGGCTTCAAGACCCCTGACCCTCTGTCTGGACATGTCTGGACAGTGCTGATTGGCCCTATGCTCTCGCAAAACACACCAAACTGCGCAGCCTGACTCCATAGACTGTATATTAGGTTATTTTTTTGAGTCAGTGGAAGAAGGAGATGATCAGAGAAGATGGGATCGAACAGCCTTTTTACACAATGCAACGTATTAACCCCTTAGGTTCCACACTAAGGGGTATAACAAGCATGCTTTACTGCATATACAGACTGATTTTACTGTTGTGGGTTTAGTAACACTTTAATCATTCACCTGGGGTGGCATCTTTATTGCTAACATAGTGTTCCATATTTCAATATGCCCGCATCCACAGACCACGTTACCTACATTTGTGGGAAGAGACCCTTGTCCTCTCAACATTGTAATAAGCTGCTTTGTCAATGCACATGTTTGGAAGCTGGCAGTGGGTTATAAGTGGGATGAGGATGACAGGGGATAGGGTGCTAGCAAGGCAGCAGTGGGGTGCCAGGTGTGATGAGGATGACAGGGGGTAGGGTGTTAGCATGGTGGCATTGGGGTGCCAGGTGTGATGAGGATGACAGGAGGTAGGGTGTTAGCAGGCTAACAGTTGTGTTCCAGGTGTGGTGAGGATGACCGGGGGTAGTGTGTTTGGAAGATTGCAGTGGGGTGCCAGGCGGTAAGAGGATAAGGATGACATGGGGTAGTCTGTTATCAAGGTGGCAGTGGGGTGCCAGGTGTGATAAACATGAGGATGTTAGGGGGCAGGGTGTTAACAAGGTGGCAGTGGGGTGCCAGGTGTGATGAACATGAAGATGACAGGGTGGGGTATTAGCAAGGTTGCAGTGGGTGTCAAGTGGGAGGAGGA
>BLSH010523637.1:931660-948684 GCA_018402905.1 Glandirana rugosa
AGGTTGCAGTGGGGTGCCAGGTGGTAGGAGGATGAGGGTGACAGGGGGTAGTGTGTTAGCAAGGTGGCAGTGGGGTGCCAGGTGTGATAAACATGAGGAAGATAGGGGTAGGGTGTTAGCAAAGTTCCAGTGGGTTGCCAGGTGTGATGAGGATGGCAGGGGGTGGGGTGTTTGCAAGTTTACAGTAGGGTGCCAGGTGTGATGAGGATGAAGATGATAGGGGGTGGAGTGTTCGCAAGGTTGCAGTGGGGTGCCAGGTGTGATGAACATGAGGATGGCAGGGGGTGGATTGGTAGCAAGGTATCAGTGGGGTGCCAGGTGTGATGAGGATGAGAATGAAAGGGGGTGAGGTGTTAGCAAGGTATCAGTGGGGTGCCAGGTGTGATGAACATGAGGATGACGGGGTGGGGTATTAGCAAGGTTGCAGTGGGTGTCAAGTGGGAGGAGGATGAGGACGACAGGTGGTAGTATGTTAGCAAGGTGGCAGTGTGGTGCCAGGTGGGATGAGGAGGACAGGGGAGAGAGAGAGGAAAGGCACAGAAAGAGAGAAAGAAGGATCACAAATATGAAAAAAGAAAACAACACATTGTTGGCACAATCTGTATTATTTATGAATTTAGAAATTAGGAAATAAATGTGTTTTTAAAAGTTTAGGAATATCTATGACCTCAATATGCATGTCTGCAGGCTGTAACTGATGCTGCAAAAACATGTACAGTGGTGTTATCTCGTTTATGGTGATCACCAGTGGTGAAGTTTTAGGATGGGGGCGCCAGACCCCACCCTTCTTTTTTGACACCTCCCACTTCTCATAAGCCCCACCCCTTATAAAATCCACCCACTCTGTCCCCTGTATTCCACTTGCTTCCACCCATAGTGTCAGGACTATACAGCTCAACATTACAGAACAGAGTATACAATCCCAGAATCACAGGACAGAGTATACAACTCAGCATCACAGATCAGGGTATACAGCTCAGCATTACAGATCAGGGTATATAGCTCAGCCTCAAAGATCAGGGTATATAGCCCAGAATTACAGATAGGGTATATAGCCCAGCATTACAGATAGGGTATATAGCTCAGTCTCACAGATCATGGTATATACAGTATCTCACAAACGTGAGTACACCCCTCACATTTTTATAAATATTTTATTGTATCTTTTCGTGTGACAACACTGAAGAAATTACACTTTGCTACAATGTAAAGTAGTGAGTGTACAGCTTGTATAACAGTGTACATTTGCTGTCCCCTCAAAATAACTTAACACACAGCCATTAATGTCTAAACTGCTGGCAACAAAAGTGAGTATACCCCTAAGTGAAAATGTCCAAATTGGGCCCAATTAGCCATTTCCCTTCCCGGTGTTATGTGACTTGTTATTGTTACAAGGTCTCAGGTGTGAATGGGGAGCAGATGTGTTAAATTTGGTGTTATCGCTCTCACTCTCATATTGGTCACTGGAAGTTCAACATGGCACCTCATGACAAAGAACTCTCTGAGGATCTTAAAAATAGAATTGTTACTCTACATAAAGATGGTCTACGCTATAAGAAGATTGCCAAGACCCTGAAACTGAGCTGCAGCATGGTGGCCAAGACCATACTGCTTTTTAACAGGACAGGTTCCACTCAGAACAGGCCTCGCCATGGTTGACCAAAGAAGTTGAGTGCACGTGCTCAGCGTCATATCCAAAGGTTGTCTTTGGGAAATAGGCGTATGAGTGCTGCCAGCATTGCTGCAGAGAATGAAGGGGTGGGGGGGTCAGCCTGTCAGTGCTCAGACCATATGCTGCACACTGCATCAAATTGGCCTGCATGGCTGTCGTCCCAGAAGGAAGCCTCTTCTAAAGATGATGCGCAAGAAAGCTCGCAAACAGTTAGCTGAACACAAGCCGACTAAAGACATGGATTACTGGAACCATGTCCTGTGGTCTGATCAGACCAAGATAAACTTATTTGGTTCAGATGGTGTCAAGTGTGTGTGGTGGCAACCAGGTGAGGAGTACAAAGACGTGTGTCTTGCCTACAGTCAAGCATGGTGGTGGGAGTGTCATGGTCTGGGGCTGCATGAATGCTGCCGGCACTGGGGAGCTACAGTTATTTATTGAGGGAACATGAATGTACTGTGACATACTGAAGCAGAGCATGATCCCCTCCGTTTGGAGACTGGGCCACAGGGCAGTATTCCAACTTAACGACCCCAAACACACCTCCAAGATGACCACTGCCTTGCTAAAGAAGCTGAGGGTAAAGGTGATGGACTGGCCAGGCATATCTCCAGACCTAAACCCTATTGAGCATCTGTGGGGCATCCTAAAATGGAAGGTGGAGGAGCGCAAGGTCTGTAACATCCACCAGCTTTGTGATGTCATCATGGAAAAGTGGAAGAGGATTCCAGTGGCAACCTGTGAAGCTCTGGTGAACTTCATGTCCAAGAGGGTTAAGGCAGTGCTGGAAAATAATGGTGGCAACACAAAATATTGACACTTTGGGCCCACATTGGACATTTTCACTTAGGGGTGTACTCACATTTGTTGCCAGCAGTTTAGACATTAATGGCTGTGGGCTGAGTTATTTTGAGGGGACAGCAAATGTACACTGTTATACAAGCTGTACACTCACTACTTTACATTGTAGCAAAGTGTCATTTCTTCAGTGTTGTCACATGAAAATATATGATAAAACATTTACAAAAATGTAAGGGGTGTACTCACTTTTGTGAGATACTGTAGGTCAGCCTCACAGATCAGGGTATATAGGTCAGCCTCAAAGATCAGGGTATATAGCTCAGCATTACAGGTCAGTGTATATAGCTCAGCCTCACAGTTCAGGGTATATAGCTCTGCTTCACAGATCAGGGTATACAGCTAAGCCTCACAGATCAGGGTATATAGCTCAGCCTCACAGATCAGAGTATAAAGCTCAGCATTACAGATAGGGTATATAGGTCAGCATTACAGATAGGGAATATAGGTCAGCATGACAGATAGGGTATATAGCCCAGCATTACAGATAGGGTATATAGTCCAGCATTACAGATAAAGGTACACAACTCGCACTGACAACAGTGTGTGTGTGTTTATGTGTGTGTGTCAGTGTGTGTTCTCTTTTGGGGAAATGAGGTCACGGTTTGGTTTCCATGTTCTTTGGTGTGAGTTGTTGCACAAACTGAAATTTCATCTCAAGACTCAATTCTAGTTCTTTGGGTAACTCCTCAGCTTCTATAGAACTAAAAGTTCTAGAAACGTGAAGTTCACCTGTTGCTGGAGAACTACAAGTTCCAGCAATGTGTCACCTGTGCATAACCACACTTCCCTCCAACATAGTCATGTGTGGTTTGAGAACTGCAAGTCCCAGCAACCTGTCACCTTTGGTTGAAGATCCACAAGTCCCTCCAGCATGCAGGTCATGTGTGGTGGAAGAACTACAAATCCCAGCAACATAAGGACCATCTGTGGTTGGGAAATCCCAACAATATAAAGGTCATGTGTGATTGGAGAACTATAATTCCCAGCAATACATGGGCCATCTAGGATTTGAGAACTACAGGGTGGGCCATTTATATGGATACACCTTAATAAAATGGGAATGGTTGGTGATATTAACTTCCTGTTTGTGGCACATTAGTATATGTGAGGGGGGAAACTTTTCAAGATGGGTGGTGACCATGGTGGCCATTTTGAAGTCGGCCATTTTGAATCCAACTTTTGTTTTTTCAATAGGAAGAGGGTCATGTGACACATCAAACTTATTGGGAATTTCACAAGAAAAACAACGTAACTTTATTCTTTCATGAGTTATTTACAAGTTTCTGACCACTTATAAAATGTGTTCAATGTGCTGCCCATTGTGTTGGATTGTCAATGCAACCCTCTTCTCCCACTCTTCACACACTGATAGCAACACCGCAGGAGAAATGCTAGCACAGGCTTCCAGTATCCGTAGTTTCAGGTGCTGCACATCTCGTATCTTTACAGCATAGACAATTGCCTTCAGATGACCCCAAAGATAAAAGTCTAAGGGGGTCAGATCGGGAGACCTTGGGGGCCATTCAACTGGCCCATGACGACCAGTCCAGTTGAATGGCCTCCAAGGTTCCCAATAAATTTGACGCCATAGGAATCCATGCACCCGACGTCCTGAAAGGGGCCGGGCGCATGGATAGGGGGCGGTTCCCGTGCGCCCTCAATGCATGGGCTGCCACTGGGAATCACTGCCTCTTGAAATCCACTACAGTCCTCATGCTGTTATGGGAGGCGGATCAGCCATCAATCAAGCTGTAACATCCCACCCACTGTGTTTTTTTTTAGTTACTGGGCATGGAGTAGGAGGGAGGGGCTGGGCTGTCATGTAGGATCTGTATACACGCCCACATGTGTGATGTCAATACCATGGGACCTGACTAGCTCTGATCAAACAGGAAATGTTCTCTCCAGGAATAGAGACCAAACTGAGCATGTGCAGCAGGGCTACCCTCACTGTGTCTTATCTGGACTTGTCCAAAGTGACCCTGCAGTAGGGGGACGATCTGTGCATACAGGATCAAAGAGCCTTTTTACACAATACAGAGGATTAACCCCTTAGGTTCCACAGTGAGTATAACAAGCATGCTTTACTGCATATACAGACTGATTTTACTGTTGTGGGTTTAGCAACACTTTAACTTCTTTCCATTCTCCATTGCAACAGAACGAGACAAGGCTGTCCATTGTCCCCAATGCTATTTGTTCTTTCTTTAGAGCCCGTCCTTCAGCACATGCGGAAAAAACAACCATTATAGGCCTATCAACTGAAAATTACCACCACAAAGTAGCAACTTATGCAGATCACCTTTTGTTTTTATGTTTCAGACCCTCTCACCTTCCTTTCAGCGATGCTGAAGGAACTGCATTCATATGGAATCTTATCCAACTTCAAGGTCAACCTACAAAAGTAGGAGGTATTGAATATTTGTCCATGCTCCCACTCTTGCCAATCTGAACTCCAATCTCTCATTTAAATGGGCTACACAGACTATCACATAGTCTTTGATATATTTAATGATACAACAGTTATTGAATTAATGTGAAATGATATTCCTGTGTGGCTATAAATACTGAGGTAAGGTCCGAGCACTGGTTAGAAATAAGGAAAACAGTTTGATGAAACATCTTCGACATTACAGAACAAGGACAATCGAGTGTGACTATCTACTATTGCTAGCCAAGCTTGACATTACAGTTTATGCTTTTTATTTCCTATATTTGATTATTTCTATTTATTCATATTATTTACATATTATCTATTTTTTTAAGATTCTTACATAGTGTATTATGATAAAGACAAGCTGTGATTAAAGATCAGTATTATAAGGCAAATATAAGCAATTAGTTCAGAGCTAAAATTTTCACTTGGTAAATAATTATTAACCGCTTCCCCACCGCGCGCCGTCTTTTCACGGCGGCAGTGGGGGAGCGCTGCGCGAATCGCCGTAAATAAGCGGCGATTCGCAATTGGCCACCAGGGGGGCGCGATGAGCGGCAAAAGAGAAAGAACGGGGAACCGCCGATGTAAACACGGCGGTTCCCCGTCCTGTCAGTGGGGCATGAGAGATCTACTGATCCCTGTCACTGGAATCAGTTAGATCTCTCATGCCCATGTTAGCCCAACCCCCCCACAGTAAGAACACACCCAGGGAACACTATTAACCCCTAGCTCTCCCCCTGCAGGTTAACCCCTTCACTGCCAATGACATTTATACAGTAATCAGTGGACATTTAAATTTCTGATCGCTGAATAAATGTCATTGGTCCCAAAAAAGTGTCAAAATGTTCCGACATGTCCGCCCCGATATCGCAGTACCGCTAAAAATCGCAGATCGCCGCCATTACTAGTAAAAAAAAAATAAATAAATAAAAACCCCAGAAATGAATTCTCACCATCCGTAAACGCGGCCACTTTTGCGCAAACCAATCAATAAACGCCGATTGCAATTTTTTTTATCGCAAATATGAGGAAGAATATAAATCGGCCAAAAACGGTGAAAAAAAATGTTTTTTTATATTTTTTTTTGGATTTGAATTTTAGCAAAAAGTAAGAAATTTGGGTTTTTTTGCAAAATGGTCGCTCTTCTTTTGTTTATAGCGGCGATCAGAAATGACGCAGAGGCGATCAAATACCACCAAAAGAAAGCTCTATTTGTGGGAAAAAAAGGATGCAAATTTTGTTTGGGTACAACGTCGCACGACCGCGCAATTGTCAGTTAAAGCGACGCAGTGCCGAATCGCAAAAAGTGCTCTGGTCCTAAAGCTGCAAAACCTTCCGGGGCTGAAGTAGTTAAAGCATAACTCCATGAATTCTCGGGTGGAAGTTGTTATATGACATATCATATATTGTAGTCAAAAGACATTTAAAATACCTTAAACCTTACATGAGATGACTACTGCTCTATTTGCACCAAAACATGTGAAACTACTAAGCATTTGGTCTTCTATACTTAGATGTCAGCAGAAGATCTGCCCTCTTTTTGAGTCCTTCATGGCGTATACTTTGTAACTTACTTCCAGGTTCAGGGTTACTGTGATAATATGTTCCCAGTGGTGTGCATTGACAGGACCACTAATTTTGAAATGACAAGCATGTCAGTCAGTCGGTGGAAGAAATACATGAAATGCATGAATGTGCCCTATAGTCTGCACTATAACCACATCATGCAGATTCTGTAAAGGCAGAACCTGCCTGCTGATAACTTTTGAAGTACTGATTCTTTAATCAGATACACATTGAAAATATGTTTAACTTTTTCTTCTTGACCTATATATGTTTCATGGTGTTCCCACAATAAAAAAAAACTGGGTTGGGAGAGGAAATATCTATTCTTCCAACCTAGTTTTGTTAAGATGATGAAATATTAAACTGAGAAATAAACATCATATTTTTCAGCATATAGATAAAACCTAAGTTCACTCTGATGACAGGTCCTCTTCAGGGCCATTTACGTTGTCCCTCTGTTTATTTTAGAATCTTTTGAATCAGATGTTACTGATGAAAATTTAATCTTGTAACACAAAACTGCATATATCTGCTGCTATCAAAGTCACTGTTCAAACACAAACTACCCAGGGATATATGTTGTATGTCAAACACAATCATCTTGGCACATGAATCATAAAGGAGATAAATGTCCTTCGGAGATGCCTGACAGGCTAAAACATGTCACATTCAGATGTCTTGGCATGAGTTGTGCTTGTCAGTAAAATTAGACAGTGTCAGATATTGCTTGGGTCTAGCCTTACTTTTGTCAAGGAAACCTTAATACTTAAAATAATTTGTCCCTAGTGTTATTGAAATTTGGCAGAATGTTGCTTTTAGGTTTGGGAACCATACATATCTGCACCTCAAACTCCACGTGGTTGTGTTTATTTGAAATGATGTGATTCACATTGAAACTGTCAATGTGTGTATATATTTTTACAGAAATTGGGACAACAGCATAAGATGTTAGTGTTCACGTAAACTCTGAAAACTATGATTGATCTTGGTGTACTGTGAAGAAAAAGTGCTAGGGGTTTGATTTCTAGTGCAAAAAATAGATCTCAAGTAATATTACTTTCGTAGGGGAATTTTCTCATTTAAAGGAAAATTCCACTCAATGCTGCAAATTATGGTTTATGATCTGTTATAGTAGATGATAAGTATCAATAAATGGCAGCGCCAAAAGTGTTTAAGAACATGAGTCCAAAGATATAATCGGAAAGAGATGCGATAGGTATGATCACATCAACAGTACTAAATAGTATGTCCTTATAGTTGATTGTGTAAACGGTGTGCTGTATTCATAATACAAAATAGACTCCTGGTAAGGAAGGGGTATGCGCTTACCGGATCCAAGAAGAATAAGGCAAGAACGGAAGCACAATCCAGGGGGCACTCTCCACGGTCCAATCAACGTGTCCTCCTTGAGGGTTCCTCTCTGTGTATGTTACCACTGTCACCCGGATCGGGATCACTCCAACAGGGGAAAGGGTTAACCAACTATGCTCCAGACATCCGCTTATGTAGTGGGAAAAAAGGGGAGACCCACCATAGCGTGACACCATTTATGGAATTTATTGAAAAAAATAGTACCAAACACTTACTTGGGATAAATAGTAAAAAGAGCTCTGAGAATAAAAACGCTAGTGACAGAAGGGAAACCAGACCCAACGCGTTTCGACGCCACGGTCATCTATTACTATTACTTAAACACAGGGCTCTCATGCCATTTTCCCAAACTGACAATAATTACCATTTTCATGGAGAATGTATTTGTTTTTAAAGCAATATCTCACCTGCTAACCTGAAAGTTTTGTATTGGGTTAGGGAAAATATTCAGTGTGACTTTATTTGATTGCACTGTTTTGGAACTTCCTGCTGTTGCTATTTTCTAGTTCTTTTTAAGTATTCAGACGGGGGTAGGGCAGCCCCTTATTTCTCTTACCACATTACTTTCTTTAAAGTTCAAGTTCAGTTTTGTTTAACAGAAACCCTATACAAGTTCCCCTTCCATCCTTTTACCTAGTATGTCCCACACAGACCTCAAATGCAGAATGGGCCCCTCTTCTATGCTATTTTCTAAGTGTTTATATCCTTTATATCTGGGTGCTTGTGCAGCAGTGTGCAATAGCAACACCAGGTTCTATGGAGATGAATTGGGGAGTTGTCTCATCAGCACAGGTGTTCAATTGAAAAATGGATGTAAACAACACCTGGCTCAGTGAAGGTACCCACAGCAGGGTTGCCAACCGCCAGTAAATTTACTGACAGTTTATAAAAATCAGTGATTTTTGCAACTGTCTATAAATATCAGGGTCTGATAATTTGTCATGCTGTGCTGAATTTTTAAGTGTAAACCAAGCTTACTTGCTATAGGTATTGCCAGTGCTTCCATGTTGTGTTTAAATATCAATCGTCTTAGTTTTTAATAGGAGTTCTATTATTTTTCAAGTTGCCAGTAAAAAATGTGCTCCGCCAGTAAATTCCCCATGTTTTGCCAGTAAAAAACACTGCGGGAGGTTGGCAACACTGACCCAGTGGGGAGAGGGGTCTGTGCTGCATCCAAGGTCTTTGTGGGACATACCAGGTAGGAGGGGGTTGGGAACCATATATGTTTTTTTTTATACAAAATTTGAACATGTACTTCAAAGTGTATCCCCAGCGAGAACTTTTTTTTTTAACCACTTCCCGACCGCGTACTGTATATGTAAGGCGGCAGTGTGGCGCTGTCTCGCGAATCGACGTATATAAGTGGTGATCCACGCATGCACAGTTAGCGGGCAGATGGAAGAGTGTGCCTGCGGCTCGGGCGGACCCGATGGCCGCCAGCGAGCCACGATGACCTGCCAGAGAGAAAGAATGGGGAACCGCTGATGTAAACATGGCGGTTCCCTGCTCTGTCAGTGGGCATGTAAGAGATCTACTGATCCCTGTCACTGGGATCAGTTATATCTCTTATGCCCATGGTAGCCCAGCCCTCTCACAATTAGAACATGCCTAGGGAACACAGTTAACCCCTTCCCTGCCCTCTGCAGGTTAACCCCTTCACTGCCAATGACATTTATACAGTAATCAGTAGATATTTCAAGTCAAGTCAAGAAGCCAAAAAGCTTTTTATTGTCATTTCAACCATATATAGCTGATGCAGTACATAGTGTAAATGAAACAACGTTCCTCCAGAACCTAGGTGCTACATACAACATCCTAAACAACAGTCACAGAGACAGTCATTTACATTTCTGATTGCTGTATAAATGTCATTGGTCCCAAAAAGTGTCAAAAATGTCCGACATGTCTGCCCCAATATCAAAGTCCCGATAAAAATTGCAGATTGCCGCCATTACCAGTAAAAAAAAAAAAAAAAAAATTGTAAAAACACCAGGAATTAATTCTCATGGGTTGTAAACACGGCAACTTTTGTGCAAACCAATCAATAAACGCCGATTGCGTGTTTTTTTTTACCAAAAATATGAGGAAGAATATAAATTGGCCAAAACCGATGAATACATTTTTTTTATATTTTTTTTTTGCATTTGTATTTTTAGCAAAAAGTAGGAAATATTGTTTTTTTTGCAAAATTGGTGCTATTTTTTTGTTTATAGCGGTGATCAGAAATGATGCAGAGGTGATTAAATACCACCAAAAGATTTGTGGGGAAAAAAAGACGCAAATTTTGTTTGGGTACAACGTCACACGACCGCGCAATTGTCAGTTAAAGCTGTGCAGTGCCGAATCACAAAAAGTGCTCTGGTCCTACAGTGGGAAATCCTTCCGGGGGTGTAGTGGTTAATGGAGGGGGGAAAGGTTAAAACCATTTTTTTTATTGTAGTCTGTCTCCACTGGTGAAAGTCAACCTTCCATTTTGTCCTGATTATCATTGTCACTGGGACAGAAAGCAATTAAAAATCCATCTGTTTAAGTTGGAATTTTACTTCACTTTAGAAAGCTTTCTTCTCACTTCCTGATGTGTCTCTAGTGCAGGGGGTAAAGAGAGATCTCCCCAAAAGAAAAGAAACCCCTGATGGGTTTAAACCATTCCCTACTCTATCCAAAACTAAAATAAAAAAGCAAGCTTTGGATATAGATACATTTCAATGGCACGGTTGTGATTAAAGCCAAGATTACAGGAAAACTACAGCAGCCATGCTACTTTTATCAGGGACATTCTAGGCAAGTTAAATTGCACCATGTGCTAATGTGCTAATAGTTACCCGACCCATTATTTAACAATTAATGCACACAGATAGATGCACATAATTTTTTTTGCTTAGAAAACTGATCTGCGATCTGATTTACCGATTGGGGGTTAGTGTAGACAACCCCTTGTAACTTTGCTATTATTTGGACTTAAAAGTCACAGTAAATCATGAGATTGGTTCTCCTGCAAGCTGTTTGACTGGAATTATGTTTGAATCTGTTGAATGATCTGTGAAAACTGTTCCTCAAATGAGTGCCCTGGGAGAAATAATCATAATCAACTACCTCACCTCGCATCTATTACATACGATACAGAACAGACTCTCGCAACCCTATGTGGGCTATACCTACAGAGACGGCTTTGCTTTAACAGATATAAGGACATAATTCAACTGACCTTAGCAAGGCTGAATGAGTTGACTGTTGATGTATTTAAAGGACACCTGTCACAAAAATATGAATGCTAATAACTAATTTGGTGCACTGTGTGATCTGTCACAACTTTACATTTGAAGATGTATGCACTTTGCAAACTGTCTGTTTGAAGTGCTGTAATGGATATGCTGTATGCTGAAGGTTTTTCAGGATGATTCCTACCAATTAACTTTTTTTATTTGCTTCCTTTTGTTTAATATATTATTGAAAGCAGTTTGTTATTTAAGTGCAAAATTACCTATTGATTCTGCCAAAAAGCTATTGAACTGATAACTCCTTGTGCTCTCTGCCTGTAGGATACTGTTGATAGTTAATATTCTTCCTAGGTGTCGTCGTGGATTACAAAAAAACCTTCCCTCTTATGTTATGGAGCTGAGGAGAGGTGGAAGTCTTCTACAGACTTAACAAACTTCCTGTCCTAGGGCGACAACACTTTCCGCAATGGATAAAGTACACGCACTAATGGTTGTTACCATAAGGGAGGAAGTGTGTTACTGTCAGGATCAAGTGAAAATAAAGGAAACTAACACAGCCTCCCCATCTAAGGGCTGGTAGGCCACAATATATAAATGTTTATTCTTGGGTTGACATATGCATTTTGTTGTATTACGATTCCTTTTTGGACAAAAATTTCATTTTCAGAGATTCCAGTGTGTACGAATCTCCTAGTGGATATACTAATGAATGTTAAGGAAACAGAAAAAAGTTATAATGAAATTCAGTAATGCATTAGTTTCATTCAGATGATGTCGCGTGATGCGATAGTAGTTCCAGCCCATGGGGAAATTAATAAAATTTTCGAATGGATCTGAATTTCCTTCCATTCGTTAATTCGGAAGCAAATGATGCCAGTCAATATTGTCCAATCAACTCATCCCATTTCTCTTGGTGGGTTGGACTTGCGTTTGAAAATATTGAATTCTTCTGATTCTAATCCGTCCGATTCGATAATATATAGAATATATAGCAATCTTTCAGAAAAAAACTGCTAAATTTTTCAATTCCACCCAGACCAACGAATATATGAAATGAATGCCAAAGACCCAAAACAAATTTCAAAAACGAATCAGTTCAGCATAACGAATATGAAGAAACAAAATTCTTCAATGAATGAATGCATCCAAAACAAAAATGAACATTTCTGGCATGCACGTCTATTCTTGGGTTTAGATGTAATGTTTTCAAATTAAAGAGGAACTTTACCTCCTCCCCCTCCAGAGTTACTATTGATCGTAATTCCTTTTCTGCTGGGTTGAGTTAAAGGGAATCCAGCAATATTCTACTTTGATCTGCCGAAAGCCACAGCATGCCAGGATCTGCGCCAACATCTTCTTTGCTGATGTCATCAGCAGACTAGCTGTCTGTTCTGGGTCCAAGCAGCCAGCGCCCCAATGACTCTATCTGCATATGTGCAGGGCAGTGGGTTCTACATAGTCCTGAGGCATCAGATGGGGCAGGGGGATGCCATTCTCACATAGGTCTCTGCAGAAAATGGTACCAACCAAGATGAAAGGAAGTGAAAATACTGAAAAACTGTGAAGATCAATTTTAAGCTGGTCATACATGGCTCAAATTTCATCCAATTCCTGCTGAATCAGATGAAATTGAAGCTGGGGGTGACCCTGTCGGCACCACTGGCCTCAACAAACTTCAATTGAAAAGCTGAAGGAGCCAAGTGGCAAATTGTTGGCAGAACAGTGTCATTTGATGCCCTGTCACAGTGTGTCCCATCTTTATCTCAGATGATGAGAGCTTTCTGGGAAAGGGAGCGCTTAGGAAATCATATGGCTCAGCTATATAACACAGAACACTAGTGATATAATTCAATAGGTTTTACCATAGTTCATTCTCACAAATACCCATCTGATGAATTCCGAAGAGCCCTGCAAATTCCAGTGGTACATAACTTGGTCCTAGAAGCGCACTGGTTTCATCTTCCGTCATTTACATGCCACAAAATTTTTATAAAATCTTAAATACAGTAGATTTTCTTTGTATATGGATTACTTGTATATTAAGTAGGAGCATGATGTAATCTTCATTACAGTTATAATTTTGTTGTCATATTATTATATTGTTGTACCTGTTGTGAAGAGTTTGTGATGTGGATTTGTGTACATGCCATGTTGATTAATACCTTTATGATCCATCATGTACTTGAAAGCTGTAAGGGCACACTTTCTAAATTAGGATGACAGCTTAGCAGCACTACTTGAAATGATTGAACTAATTGGGACAGTTTATACGGTGATTGAAACTGTCAGACGCTCCTTAGTTAACCCTTTGTTATTTTTAACATTGCTGAAGACCTCTGATTTCATTAAAATGAATTCTCTCACCTGCTGCGTTTGTATATTTTAGGGGTCAAATAATTTAAGGGGTCCATTAAAGCAAAATGCATCACTTATATGGTGGTTTAATTAGAATAAACCTTATCTTATCGTCATCTTTGTCCTTTTAAGGGGCTCCAGTAAAGTGATAGCTCCTAAAGCCCATATCTTTTGCATCTTCTCAGTATCATCATATTGTAGATTTTTTTTTAGGCAGTACTGTTTGTGTGTCTTAAATGTGGAGCTGGCAAATACAAGATTGCGGGTAACTAGTGTTGCTGTCATAGTCAAGCTGTTTAAAGCTGGCCATCCATTATACAATTTTCTTATTACATTTCCCTTAGATTTGCCTTCAGCTATGTAGTGCAAGGGCCTACCTGATTGCATACAAATTGAAAGTGTTTAGGTTTGACCTCACATGGTTTTGGTAAATCTAAAGGAAAATTGTACAAGAGAAGTGTATAATGTATGGCCAGCCTAAGATTGAGAATATGTACATATCTTAAAGTTAAAGAAGTAGTGCCAAAGCGCTTTTGGTCATACTTCTCCTGGGGATCACAGGAGTGAACTTAGTTCTACACTCCTGTGACCTGTATTCATTCATTTGAATGGTCCACTTAACACACCACAATGGACCAAATATTACTCCTACAGGAGTTTTTGTAGCATAGTGTACCCCAACGCACAGTAGTGCATTAAGGTGCCATGAGCTGTAATGCAGATCTGTTGGAAAGGTGCACTGGAGTACCATTCACAACAAATGGCACCACAGTGCATCAATTCATTTGACATACTGTATGTTTACAGTATATTTACAAAATGCAAGGGGGTTACAGCACAGAGAGCATAATTATTTGCTCTGATTAAAGAATAATACAGCAACTTCGGGCATCTGTGCCCTTTTAATCACTGACTTGCGCTATGCAGTGCAAATGGAAATATGTCTGTATATATGTCCATATACACAACATATGAGATACTAAAGAGGTATAACTACATACTAATCCTTATGTATTCATAGCAAACCTTTGCTTAAAAAAACAGGGATTCTTCATTCACATATATTTTAATACATGTTCAATCTTGCCAACTTCGTCAATCTGATCCCTCTTTGGCCAGTTCCAACACTACATTGCAGATTGCCAAATTCTTACTTGCCAAATAGCATAATCTTAAAATGAAATTAAATCTCAGCCAAAATGTTTTAAAATTGGGCCCCTGGAGCTTTTAGCCATAATATGCTAGTACGCACTGGAGGCAGTGGCGTACTTTTGTATACTTGATTATAATTAGGTAAATGCACTGACACCTTTGCAGCCATTGTGTGTCCCTGCACCTTTAAGGAGGGTTGGTCTACCTCCAGGCCATCTGCCTTCATCTATCTCATCAGAATGCATGAGATAGGGACTACCCCTGCTTTAACGCATACTGTTAGACAGGTCAATTTAGACAGGTCAATTTGGATGGTTTCAAGCTGGTTGGTAAGTAGAGCTTGGTTCTTTCCTTGGATTTTTTCCCTTGGCTGTTTGTTGTCATTTGATGCCCTCCAACGCTCCTTACTATATAGACCAGTTATAGGTGGAGGCAGTGGCCTACTTTTGTATACGCACAGCATATTAGCATATTATGGCAGTCTTACCTGGCAAATGATTTCCTCCAGCACTGTGCTGTCAGTGCTCCTGTTGGTCATGGGTGCCGCCATCTTTTTCCATTCTTTCTTATGGATTCTGACTTTTCATCTGTTTGGTTGACCAGGCTGCAAGGACGTCACTCCAGAGCATGCGCATGGGAGTCACATCATCACAACACAGAGCAGTACATAAGGCAAGCCATACTTTATTCATTTTTTTTCCTTCAACCACAGGTTAGCTTGAATCCTCTATCAACTCAGTGTTGATGGGGGAATCCCTCCCGCAGAGCTATTGTATTCTCTCAGCGGGAGGTTTTCCAGCCATCAGAATATAATGATCACTGCTTAGCTGTTATAGCTGTTGGCAGTGATCTAACAGAAAAAATCCAACAGGCTGGCTGTATTGAAGTTGATCCGTAGATCGACTTCAGTACAACCAGCCTGCCCATACATGAGTTAAAATTCAGCTGGTTCTTCTGAACTGGCTGAATTTTATTTTTCTATGGCCGGCTTTAAATGTACGCTAAGCTGCACATGAGCGGCTCAGGGTACATCAATACTGACAGGCAGGAAAAAGGACTTTTGACAGAAGAAACCAACATGGGCCTCTTTCACCATAAGATCCTACCTGTCAGCGATTTTTTTTTTTAGGCTTTTAGGTTTGGACATATAGAGCCAATATGAAGCAAACATGCGCACCTGGAGGAAAACTACAGATCAAAATCCAGTGAGGCAAGACCACGATGGGAGAAATACCAGGTTTTTAGAGGGTGGACAGCACCAACAGGTAAAGTTACTAATCTATGCAAATAATCAGGTGTCCCCCCAAAAACATGAAAATAGAAAAAATACGTGTAGCACTGCCCCCTTGAGGGCTGCTTAGAATTACCTGTTCTTCTACACTGTCCTGAGCTTGTGAACCCTCCATCCCACCTGACACTCTGGGTTCAGATATTTTTTGCAAGCACCTTTAACCACTTTAAGACCGAGCCTCTTTTTGGAGTTTGGTGTTTACAAGTTAAAACCAGATTTTTTTGCTATAAAATTACTTAGAACCCCCAAACATTATATATATTTGTTTCTAACACCCTAGGGAATAAAATGGCGGTAGTTGCAAGACTTTATGTCACGCCGTATTTGCTCAGCAGTCTTACAAGCGTGATTTTTTTTTTAAAAACATTCTGTTTTTTGAGTTAAAAAATAAGACAACAGTAACATTAGGCCAATTGTTTCCATATTGTGAAAGATAATGTTATGCCGAGTAAAATGATACCCAAGATGTCATGCTTCAAAATTGCGTCTGCTCGCGGAATGGCAACAAACTTTGCAACTTAAAAATCTCCATTGGCGACGTTTAAAAAATTCTACAGGTTAGCAGTTTTGAGTGACAGAGGAGGTCTAGTGCTAAAATTATTGCTCTCGCTCTAATGATCGTGGCGATACCTCACATGTGGTTTGAACACGGTTTTCATATGTGGGCGGGACTTCACTTCACTTCTGCGCGCGAGCTCGCGGGTACGGGGCGGTTTACATTTTTTTTTAAATTATTTATTTTACTTTTTATTTTTCCACTATTCTTTTTTTTTTAAAAAAACATTTTGATTACTTTTATTCCTATTACAAGAAATGTAAACATTCCTTGTAATAGAAAAAAACATGCCAGGACCTCTTAAATATAAGATCTGGAGTCAAAAAGCCCTCAGATCTCATATTTACAGTAAAATGGAAAAAAAAAAAATTTGAAAAAAATGACAGCTTAAAAAAAATGCGCCCTTTAAGAGCTATGGGCAGAAGTGACTTGTGACGTCGCTTCTGCCCTGCGATGTTATGGAGCACTGACACTGGAGGGAAAGGAACCGATCGGGTCCGGTAAGTGGCGGAGATGACTGGAAACCGGCGGGGGGGGGGGGGGGG
>BLSH010523637.1:952806-970646 GCA_018402905.1 Glandirana rugosa
ACGACAACTCGGAGAACTAACTTCCTTCTTCCGCTCCTTGGCCGTCCAGGCGACTCCTCCTGTCCCCCTAGGTGGCCCCTCCCTTCTGGCAATCTTCTGGGACACGTCACAGGTCCCAGAAGATTGCCTGGCCACTAGGAGAGTGCAGCGTGATTCGCAAAGTGCACCTCGTGCATGTGCAGTGCGCATCCGGCTGTGAAGCCGCAAGCTGTCACAGTTGGGTGCCCACACTTGTGATGCCAGTGCTGGCCAAATCATCCCAATGAGTTTTGCTGTGTCGCACTACATATGTCCAATGAGACATAAACAGATCAAGAGGCTCAACAGCAACTGAAACACTACTCTTGTCAGTTTTACACTTCTCAACATTAAACCCATCACTTTGTTTTAAACTGCATTGTGGCAACACATTTTTAACAACACCATGTTGCAGTACCTCACCCTTACAAACCATGAGCAGATGGAATTTCCTTCCAGATATCAAGCTTTGCATTTTCACATGTCAGTTTTAATTTTAAAAGTTGCCTAACCCACTGAACAGAGCACTGCAGCAAGGCAAGTCCTTTTCTAGCAAAGACAGTGGATCTCCCATTTTGGGTCACTTCCAGTCCCGTGTGCACAGTCACATAGTCAGTCTTTCTCACCCAGTCTGCAGACTTGAAATCACAGCCGTTGCTACGGGCAACCATTCTCCTGTTGAACTTCAGGGCAGCCTGTTGTTCCCTCCTGCTGTATTTCCCCATGCGGTCACAGGGTGAAATGAAAGACTCTCGGGCCTACCAGCCCTCTTTTTGGGAATAGCGAGCCACCTCTTCATAGCAGCCCCACCATCCAGATGACACTTCACTGGTTGCTATGGGAGACCACACTCTCTCTGCAGAACTTCTCCAGCACTCTCGAACTGGCTGTAACGGTTCCCCTTGAGCCCACCAGCCATAACTCTCATCAGGATGACTCCACCATAGGTCTCATAATTGACCTTGACTTTGTTGCTACAGGAGACAACATGCATTTTTGTAGTACTAGATGCACAGTTCCTCCGAAAAATATTTTTGGCGTACTCTCTCCTTAAGGCTGAGACACAACTTCATGCAGCAAAAGCAATACACACAGTCTCTGACACTCACAGCTCCCAGCATGCAAGGATCTGGACCAGCACCATTTGTGCCCACATCCTCCACCAATTGTAAGATATCGTGGCGAATCAACTCAAGTAGTGCATGCGATTTCAGGAACACGTGTCAGCCCAGATTGCATTTTAAGGGCATGGCAACCCACTTTTATTTAAAGGAAACAAAGTTCAAAGAAAATAACAGCAATTTCCAACATTACTGCATAGTTCAAACATTCAGCCTCCTGGCTTACTCACTTGCAGCACCGCTGCTTTCAGACCTTACGCCTAGGCCTCTGGGTTGCTCCTTAGAGCATATGCTCACTCTGCCAGCTGCAGCCTCTCTCTTCTTGGGAACATGGGTGTAATCCTGACACTCATACACAGACATCGTGTCTGTAGGGCGGAGTCCTCTTGACTCCCCAGCCAGACTTAGTGCCTGCCTGGATGGAGCTGTCTCCAAGTGGGAGCCCTGAGCTCTATCCCTGGGATGCATATGAACTCAGCTGTGTAATTAGCATGCCTTCCAAAATCCGGCATACACTGCTCATATGCACCACAAAAGGCACCAGAAATCATAATTGAAAAACCTGGCTCTATATGTCATGTCTTGTGTCCTGCACTGCAAGTTCAAGAAACAAATCCCTCCACCAACTTCAAAAGGCCCCTGGTTCCATGAACTCTTGGATTACTGGGTCTGCATACTGGACAAATGACCGGAGCGGGCCTAATTTAGAGCTGAGGTGCTTGTTCCTCAAGTATCCTTTAAAAAAAAATAAATCAAAATGAATCCACCCCCGTATTCTGACCTGCAAGTCCTAGACCACACTTCCTAATGTCCTCTTCAAGGGGTGCATGGTAAGGCAACTTCTTCAATAGGATTTATTTCTGTTTGGAACACTATCTGTACTTTTTGACTTTTTTTTTACACAAAAACCAGCTTTCTATTTTTGTACAATGTTTATCTGTTAAATTACCTGTTTGTCTTCAGTGTGTTTTTGCTTTCTCCCTATAGAATGGTGGTACATATTACAAAAAAGAAAGCTCTGGCTCCACGTGTGATCTCCTAAATCCTGCCCTGCAGCTCCTGGAATACATTTTCCTTCATTCTTTGCAAATCCTCTTTTCGTTAGCTCCCTGACTTCTTGTGATGTCACATCAGCTTGATATGATGAAAACTTTTAACAAATTGACAATATAGAATCAACTTTAAACATGTTTTAACTTAACTTGTAAAAATATGTTTAAAGGTGCCATGATTAAATGCTATTTTTACATAACACACTGTTTTTTTTCAATTGCTACTCTTTAATATTGCATTGTAATAAAAAAAAAGAGATGTTTATGACAAGATGTCTTGTGACATCTTTTTTTTCAATCTGAGAAGTTTACTGGAATCTTAGCAGGACAAAGACTGTAAAAACGTATTTGGGCATATGGATAAGCCACTGGATAGTGTAAAGTCTATAGAAAATGCCATTTATTGAATAAAGTGGAAATAGTTTTTTCCAGCCATGGTGGCATACTAAAGCATGAGCACTAAACAAAAACCAAAAAACAGTAAAGGTATATCTGAGAAATCTAGTCAGTCCAGACGCCTTCAAAATATTAGCCAATCCTTTATTGTTAACTGAAGTAGAATTAAAGACAAAACTTTTTTTAATTTTGGATAGGGCAGTGAAGGGTTATATCTCCCATTGGGGAGATTTCCTCTTACTTCCTGTCCCATAGCCACAACAATCAGACCCCTTTCACACTGAGGTGCTTTACAGGTGCTATTTAGGTAAAAATAGCACCTGTAAAGCGCCTGTAAACTGCCTCCTAATGTACCCCAGTGGGAAAGCCCGAGTGCTTTCCCACTGGGGCGGTGTGCTTGCAGGAGAGGAGAATGCAAGCAGCATTTTTGGAGCGGTGCGAGAGGGATGTGTACATCGCTCCCCCACCGCCCCTGCCCATTGAAACGAATGGGCAGCGCTTCCGAAGCAGCTGCACAGCTCTGGGAGAGCTGCTCTCCGGCACTTTTAACCCCTATTTAAAGCGGTTGTCTACCATGTGCGCGGGACCCGTCTTTCCGGTAAGGTCTTTCCGGTAAGGTCCCGTCTTTCTGCCGTAACGCCTCAGCTGATTAGAGGGGTAATATCTCCTAAACCGTATAGGTTTAATAATATCTCCTAAACCGTATAGGTTTAGGAGATATTCATTTTACCAACAGGTAAGCCTTATTATAGGCTTACCTGTAGGTAAAAGTAAACAAATTGGGTAGACAACCGCTTTAACCCCTTCTTAAGGGTTAAAAATGCAGCGCTGTCACCCAAATAGCGATAAAGTGCCGCTAAATTAGTGGTGTTTTACCGCTGATGCTCGGGTGGCCCCAGTGTGAAAGGACCCTTCGATTTTTTTACTTACCTGTAAAATCCTTTTCTTGAAGTTTATCGCAGGACACAGAGAAGGCTAGACATGTGCAATTAGTTTCGGTCTGAATGTAAATTTGAACAAATTTATGGTTATTTGGAGATTCGGATGTATCCGAATCTCCAAATGAAATAGTAACACATTTTGTTTAAATTTGTTTCATTTATTTGTTTTCAAATTAATTCTTCAGAATGATTTGAGTTCGGATCGGTCGAAAAATGATCGACCAATTCAAATTCTGTGTGAAGAATAGCTGGTTGTTAAGGAGCAGGTCGCTAAACTGGCTGCCACGTCCTTAACAACAATGAATCATCAGCTGCCAGCGGGCTTTCCCCACTGAGAGCTGAAATGTAAACAAAAGCCAGCAATAGAAAATTCAGAAAAAAAAACATGCCCCCCCAATCCATATCAGGCCTTTATCCAAGCATGCAAAGGGGGGGGGGGGAGCGAGTGCCCCGCCCTCCTGAACCATACCAGGCCACATGCCCTCAACATGAGGGGTTGCATAATAATGGGGACAAGGGCCTCTTCCCCACAACCCTAGGCTGTGATTATGGGGGTCTGCAGGAGGGGGGCTTATCGGAATCTGAAAGGAGGTCCCCAGATCCCTCCCCCTCATGTGAATGTGTATTGGGTACATAGTACCCCTACCCATTCACCATAAAAGTGTAAAAAGTGAATATAGACACAACACAGGTGTTTGACAATTCCTTTCTTAAAAACGTTTTTAAAAATGTCCCGCAATGTAGCTTCATCTTCAATCATGATACCAGCCACCACCGACGGACCTGGGTCTACTTTATTTTTTTAATAAAGCAATTGTCAAAAACTTGTGTTGTGTCTTTATTTACTTTTTACACTTTTTTGGTGAATGGGTAGGGGTTCTATGTACCCCATACTTATTCACATGGGGGATTTTGGGGGATCCCATGTGTTTTTTTTTTAATGAGAATAAGGCAGAAAAGACTGGGAACCTTGTGGCGGCCACCACAAACCCCATATATGGACTTTCAGATCCATCCGGTCCATCTTCTCAGCATCTGCCAACTTATCCTCTAACCATTGAGAGGGGACAGGAAACATGGAATGCCCCCACTTTTGACCATCTTGCTACATAAGGCGAGCATCCTAAAGCTGCTGACAGTTCCTCCATCACCACATTACCTGGTGCGTCAGAAGTAGCAACAGTAACTGCTAGGGGACTGGGTTCAGAACCACCTGAAACCCCTAGACCCTCATGCAAACTGTGCCAGGGAATCACGTCTATAATCAATCTGACCCCCTGGAAGCACCCCCACTGTGTTCCCACCTCCCGCCATTTGTAACACAACATAGAGCTCACAGACAAGATAACATTGTGCAAAGCAAACAATGTGCTGGTTACCTAAGGAAATGCCTACTCCCATTTCCCCCCTTAGCTGGTGTGCTCATGTGATATCAGGATCAAGTACATCTGATCTCCGTAGCTGGTGAACTTTTCATATGTCCCCTCAAGTCAACCTTATGTTACAGCTGCCACTGATGCTGCTACCATAGCTCACAAATCCCATGTAGCCATGGCCCCGACCCCTAGAGGTCTAATGGTGACCTCCAAAGTCAGGGAGAGCTGGCATCTATCCTCCCAGTGTGGGTTACTAGGCATAGTGGGCGTAGTGCAGATAGAGTAAGTTGGGCACCAGACACTTTGAGAATGCAAAAAGAGATTTATTGCCTCTTACCAGAACTGGGGAGAGAGGGTTAGGGCCTGGACACCCTTAGGCAGATGGAAAACACTTGGCAGACTCCGCGACAAAAATAGAAAACAGCTGTACAGTTCAAGGGCCTTTAAGCTGGATTGCAGCAAACTGTATCTGTAGACCCCTGTCTCCTATAGCAACTCCCACTGTAGATCCTTTCACTGAGCTCCCAGTCTCTCACTAGACTCTTCAGATCCCAGAACCCCTGCAACTTGATTGGGCTCCAGGCCTGAAGCCCTAACCCCACGCTGCTTGCTTCCAACCTGGATAGGCCTCAGGCCACCTAGCAACCAGGTACTCCCGGATTGGCCTGAGGCTTCTGACCTAGCAGCCGGGAGATTTTCAACGCACGTCCACCCAGACAGCCATCCAGGTGGCACAGACTCCTCCTGAATAAATAGGTTCTCCCAGCAGGCCAAGGGGCCGAAGAAAACCCCTGCCAATTGGCTGAGACAACCTATCCACTCATAGTCTGGATTTACTATGCCCTTGTCATTCTAATGCCACAGACCCAGAATTAAGGAAAAGTCAAAGGGGATCCCCTAACAATCAGCCAGGCTGGTTACCACCCAGCAAATTAAATTTGTTAGCAACTCTGCCTAACACCAGGGTGCTACACCCATCCAGAAGTAAAGATGGCCATTCTGTGCTGCCACCACTTCCACTGACATCAAGCCTGAGCAAGGCAACATCATGGAAGATGTTACTGATGGTAAGAGTATTCCTTTGTCCTAGCAAAAGAAGCTTAGGCCTCAATCTAGGAGGACCCATCATTCTGCCTCTGAAACTAAAAAGAGTTTTTCTAGCTTCCAGGTTTACACTCCAAGGCAAAACCTAAGCCAGGTTCCAGTTCCGTCACAAAAACCTTGGCCTTAAAAATCCCTCAATCCTGCAGAAAAGTACAATTTTGATAATTTATTAGCATTTGTGCACACCTGGTTAGAGAGCATCTCATATGCCTGGGTACAAGATGTGGTGTCCGTGGGCGACAGGCTGGCTGGAGTTCAACTCTCTGCCTCAGCCCTGATTCATTTTGTTGAACCTACCTTACCACAGGCTAGCAGATTTGCATGCTGCTCTTTTGAGTCATCCCCATTTTTCCTACAGCAAGGTTTCAGGGGTTCTACTCAGTTCTTTTCACTGTTCCAAAACACAAGAGGGCATTTACCCCTTCCTGGATTTGAAGGCCTTACATATCTACATTTGATCCCAAAAATTTTGAATGGAATCCAACATGTCTGGCATAGCCTTCCTCTATGAGGATGACTTTGTAGCTTCTGTGGATATCAATGATTTGTACTTACTTGCATAGTCACATCTTTCCAGTGCATCAGCATTACCTCCATTTTGCCATGGTCACACACTACCAGTTTATAGTTCTTCCATTTGGTCTTCCTCACACTGAATGTTCATCAAAATATAAGCACCAGCACTAGCCTTGCTATGTACCCAGGGCATTCCCAATGTGAGATACCATTCATGATCTCCTATTGAGGGAACAGTCAGCTCATACTCAGACAATGTGATGCAGATAGTCCACTCCTTTGCTTCGGTTGTATCATGAATCTTTAGAAATCAACACTGGAATTAACACATTGCTTAAAATATCTGGGTTTCATCTTAGACACAATTCAGACTAGAGTCTTTCACCAGGAAAATATGCAGGATTCCATATTCCAGCTTGTCCGCCACTCACATTGCAGGTGTGGACTGCTGGCAGGGAGACTATCTGATCTCGCAGTGTCTGGTTTCATGGAAATGGTATCTACACCCAGAAAGGTTTCAGGACCTGTGTCACAGGTGAGAGATGCCAGATGTGGATTTGTATCCAGAAACCGATATCTTCGGGTAGAAGCAGTGGACGCTCTGGTGGTTCTGTGGGATTAATGCAGCCTGACCTATGCCTTTCCTCCTGTGAAACCTCTTTATTGTCTATTCAATAGTATCTAGATGGAGAGCATTCCAGTGATTCCACATGGAAGCTTACTGTGCTTGGTCTGAGAAAAGTAGATTTCATCCCAGGAAATACTTTGTGCAGCATAAGCCTGATCTTTTTGCAATCGGGTTGGGATCAACATCTGGCTCTAAGTTCCAACAAGGGTCATATTTCCCCCCTTGTGATCTTATTCCAAAGACTGCTAGCCTCCTATTATTTGGTTAAAACTTTTGTACAGGGTGTCTCTCACGTGGCTGCTTCTGTTCAGCCGCCTGTGACTCCGTGGAATTTTAATCTGGTTATATTAGCTCTTCAAAAACTGCTATTTGAACCCATCCAAGACATTCCTCTTTCTACTCTCACCACAAGGTTACCCTCCTTGTTGTCATCACAAGAGGTGTGTCTCTAAGCTGGTCCTGTGAAGAACCATATTTGGTCCTATGCAAGGCCTAGAGTGTCCTTTTCTTTACAGCTTTGTAGTACTGTAAATATTTTGCAGACATATAGAAAATTATTTGTTTAACATCACCTTCCTTATCATGTTCTAGAGATGTAGTTCTTTGAGAACACTGTACGTGTGTTTGGAACAACAAAGTGGGGATGTGTGCAGGAACTCAAGGGAGAACAAAAAAAATGTTAACACTAAGAAGCTGAACTTCAGACAAATGGCCTAAAAAACCTCTGATGTACATATATGGGAGCTGTTTTACCTAACAAAGAATTTGTATTTCTGCCCACCTAGTCCTGAGATTTACACAGCTCTGCCACACAGTGCAAACAGCTGGGGACCTGATTTGTCTCCACTGCAGTTAAGCAACACAGCTAGATGACCTCCAATGTCTGCTTCTCCTTCTGTTAGCATGTTTCTTGCAACCAGGACCACTAGATATCAAGTGGTATTGCCAATTATTGCATGCTTTTAAACTTGACCCTTCGGAATTTTGACTTTAAGGCACCGCCTGGAACTAAGGTACTATAGTTTTCCTCTGCACCCCTGTGTGCCCCCTTATAGGGCATTAGATATACCATGGATACAATACATTTACTAAAATCGTTCAATATGTTTCCTTATAGGCCCTTGGTATTTATAGCTAGTGGGATCCCAGTATCAGTAGAAATGTGCAACTTCCACTTCACTATGTACGTATTGATTGATTGGACCATATACTTAAATGTAGAGGCTGAAACATATACTGATATCCAATACATATTTTATACTTCCCTAGCTACCATGTGTGTCCCCACATCTTGGCACATGAGCCGTTTACGGCTGCTGTAGGGGGCCCCCGTGGGGTCATGGGGGTCAGTGCTGTTGTCTCAGTACCCATGGTGCGAGTGAGTGCTTGTCTTATATAGAACATAATATATGCAAACATTTTTCTTCCTGTAATGCTGTATTCTAACCAATATGTGTTCTTATATGAATAGATATATTCAAGCTCCTGAAGAAGTGACTTTACAGTCGCGAAACCTGTTGAGCAGAACTCTTTTATACTAGGAGGACAAGTGGAACCCCTAACTGAGAGCAGTACACATGTGGATACATTTATTGAATTGTCACACAAATATATGGTATCATACCCTCTAGGGCAGGGGTAGGCAACCTGCGGCCCTCCAGCTGTTGTAGAACTACGAGTCCCATCATGCCTCTGGGAGTAATTGTAACTGCCAGCCTTGCAATGCCTCATGGGAAATGTAGTTCTACAACAGCTGGAGGGCTGCAGGTTGCCTACCCCTGCTCTAGGGGAACCACGTGGAGTCCTACCTAAATCGTAGTTGCTTTATGTGTTCATTAGATGTCATTTTTTTTGTATTGTGGAAATATATATATTTTTTAATGTAAATCAATAAATTGTAAAAAAAAATATACGTGCCTTTAAAGTCCATTATCTTCCTTCAGCAAATTTCATGCTTCTTGTTAGCACATGTAAATGCAAGACATTTGGCCAGTTCTAAGTCCTGCCACTCCCAATATGAGTGCTGCTGTACATGGATCTGCAAGAGGCTGAAATGATGCCAAATTTAGTTATTTAGCCAGGTTGTGTTTAAAATCAGATTTTCTAATATATAAATAAAACATAGTTGCATTGATTGATGTTTTTATGTCTGCCTGGAGTTTAGCCGTAAAAGCCCAAAGTGGAAGATTTCTGAAAAGCAGCAGATGATCATTCTGCAAACTGAACTAAGGTTGTAGAGGGGTTTGATCATTTCTACTTTGATTTACTGTATCATTCATCCTCAGGTACTGTATTTGTGTTACATCAAGATTTTACTAATACTTAGTTAACATTGGTACTTGATGACATAAAAGTGAACTGGTAAAGGAGGAATGCAATTGTACTACTTTGTATGTGGATATAAGATATTCCCAGTGTGAGAGCACCATCTATATTAATGTGTCTTCTGCTCCACTGTTGTGAGCTTTGAATGTGTAATCTTATTTCCTTTTGAAAAGAACTTGTTTTTCTTCATTACATGAACAGAATTGATTTTTGTACACCATGTTATGCTTGTAAACCCCAGCCATAATCAAATCTTGCAGCGTATCTTCATGCAATTAAAACAATTTGGCTGATTTATTTGTAACTGGAAACAAATCAGTAAACAGTTGCAGACGAGCATGTTATTAACTAAGAAAGTTGCATTTTATAAAGGGCCTGTATGATTGTATTGCAAAATGTGATGGGATGACGTATGCATGGTGCATAAATAAAGAGAAAGCTTTCTAGAAGTTTCCAATTATTAGCTAGTGACAGCTATGGACCCTATGTTGAAGATGTGAAGGCAGCAGGAATCTGAAAATCTTTCCTATAATGTAATTGTTTTCTAATTATCATTTAATCAATGTATATACCTTTAAGAACATCACTTAAGAAGAAGCCTCATCAGGAATCAAGCCTCTTGCTAGTCTAGTGATTCATGCTTATTCCCTTTATGACCGTCCAACACATGCCGTGGCAAAAGGGTGGGTTTTAAGGCTCACATGCTGCACATATGTGTTACTGGGCATCCAAATGTTTATGTGCTGAGAGCACGCTTACTGCATGCTCTCCACACAGAGACCAAACTGTCAAAGACAGCCCCCATTCCGGGGTTAGGATCAGTAGCTAGTGGTATCGGCACTCAATCATGTGACTACTGTGACGGTGGTCACATGATCACGCGCTAGGGACTCCAGTTGGGAAGGGTTAAAAACAATAATCTTTGGTTGAGAAACAGAACACCTAAGGACTGAAGAAAAGCACATTGTAAAATGTATTATTATTGACTTTACCCAGAGGGTCTGGTATGAATTGGGGGGGCCCGCATGCGTTTTTTAAAAACATTTTTGCCTGCCAGCAATGGTATTGTATTGCTGGCAATTTATATGTAAATGTTTTTTTTCTTTATAAATGTCAGTTTTGATGCAGTGTGTTCTATACACTGAACAGATGCGCCACTTTAAAGGCAGACTAAGGGAACCCGCCAGGCACTATATTTAATTTTTTTTTTTTATTGTTTCACTTTAACCACTTCAATACCAGGCACTTAGAACACTTCCCGTCCAAACCAATTTTCAGCATTCAGTGCTCTCACAATTTGAGTGACAATTACTCAGTCATGCTACACTGTATCCAAACAACATTTTTATAATTTTTTTTCTCACAAACAGAGCTTTCTTTAGGTGGTATTTAGTCCCCGCTGGGTTATTATTTTTTGCGATATAGGCGAAAAAAGAGCGAAAATTTACTGCTACATATCTTTGGTAAAAATAACCCAAATTGGTGGATATTATGTCTGTGTGAAAGTTATAGAGTCTACAAACTATGGTGCAAATCACTGAAAATTGATCACAACTGATGTACTGACGGCCTCATTTCTTGAGACACTAACAGGCCAGGAAAGTACAAATACTCCCCAAATGACCCCTTTTTTGGAAAGTGGATATTCCAAGGTATTTAGTAAGAGGCATGGTGAATTTTTTCACGGTTTCATTTTTTCCCACAATTCTTTACGTTTTTTTTTTCACAAAATTGTCATTGTAACGGGTTATTTCTCTCACATGGCATATGCATACCACAAATTACACCCCAAAACACATTCTACTACTCCTCCTGAGTATGGCAATACCGTGGGACATTTTCACAGCCTAGCCACATAGAGAGGCCCAACATGCCCAACATGCAGGGAGCACTATCAAGTGTTCTAGGAGCATAGATTACACATCTCATTACTCAACCATCTATTACACTTTTAAAGGCCCTGGAGCACCAGGACAATGGAATTACCCACAAAATGACCCCATTTTGGAAAGCTAACACCCTAACGTATAATCTATGTGGCATAATGAGTCTTTTGAATGGTTCATTTTTTTCCAGAAGTTTTTGGAATATGTGAAAAAAAATGAAAACACATTTTTTTAAAACAAAGTTGTCCATTTCTAAGATATTTCCAAACACACAGCATGTACATAGCAAAAATGACAACCCAAAATACATTCTGCTACTCCTCCTAAGAATGGCAATACCACATGTGTGCGACTTTTACACAGCCTGGCCACATACAGAGGCCCAACATCCAACTAGCACCTTCAGGCATTTTAGAAGCATAAATTACACATCTCATTTCTCAACCACCTATTACACTTTTGAAGGCCCTGGAGCACCAGGACATTGGAATTACCCACAAAATGACCCCATTTTGGAAAGCTAAAACCCCAAGGTATAATCTATGAGGCATAATGAGTCTTTTGAATGGTTCATTTTTTTCCAGAAGTTTTTGGAAAATGTGGAAAAAAAAAGAAACCGCCTTTTTTTTTACACAAAGTTGTCCATTTATTAGATATTGCTAACACATAGCATGCACATAGCAAAAATGACACCCCAAAATCCATTCTGCTACTCCTCCTGAGTATGGCAATACCACATGTGTGAGACTTTTACACAGCCTGGCTACATACAGAGGCCCAACATTGAAGTAGCACCGTCAGGCATTTTAGAAGCATAAATTACACATCTCATTTCTCAACCGCCTATTACATTTTTAAATGACCCCATTTTGGAAAGGTAACACCCCAAGGTATAATCTATGAGGCATAATGAGTCTTTTGAAAGGTTCATTTTTTTCCAGAAGTTTTTGGAAAATGTGGAAAAAAATGAAAACGCATTTTTTTTACACAAAGTTGTCCATTTATAAGATATTTCCAAACACACAGCTTGTACATAGCAAAAATGACACCCCAAAATACATTCTGCTACTTCTCCTGAGTATAGCAATACCACATGTGTGAGACTTTTATACAGCCTGGCCACATATAGAGGCCCAGCACCTCCAGACATTCTAGGAACATAAATTACACATACCATTTTCTGACTACCAATCACATTTTTGAAGGCCCTTCATATTTCTAACACATAGCATGTACATATCAAATAACAAAAGATTACCTGTGGTTTTAGTAGTGCAGTGGTCCACAGAGGAGAGCATCGGTCCAGGCAGCAGGCAGGGATGTGATCAGCGACAGCAAAAGCAATTGTCCAAGCAGCAAGCAGGAATATTGTCCATAGTTAGTACAGGCAGAAATACTGTCAGCACAGCCAAAGCATTGGTCCGGGTAGCAGGCAGAGATGTCAAGGCAGAAATACTGTCCATAGTCGGCAGAGGCAGCAGGCAGAGATATGGTCAACACAGCCAATGCATTGGTCCAGGCAACTGGAAGAAACATGGTCCATAAAGTCCTGGGTCATTACAGGCAGCAATATGGTCAGCACAGCCAAAGTATTGGTCCAGACAGCAGGAAGAAAGGTCCATAAAGTCCTGGTTCATTACAGGCAGCGATATGGTCAGCACAGCTAAAGTATTGGTCCAGGCAGCAGGAAGGACCATCAAGCTTAAGGCCAGGGGGACAGGGGTAGAAGCTTCTCCCACCCAAAGGCTTTGAAGCCTCCGGGAAACCAGACCCTGTTCTGGGAACACAGAAAAACAAACACTGGTTTTCTCTACTCAGAACGCTTTCTGGAGCCCCTCACATTTGTGAGAACCCTGTGCACTAATGTATAAGGGCAAAAGATCAGTCCAAGTGGCAAGCAAAAACATGGTTGATTAACAGGCTGAGGTCATGCACGTGGAAATCAGAAATGTGGTTTAAACGGCAGGCAAAGACATAGTTGGTAAACAGGCCAGGGTCAGTTAACATGGAAGTCAGAAACATGGTTTAAAACGGCAGGCAAAGACATTTTCGGTAAACAGGCCAGTTTCAGGGTCAGTTAACGTGGTAGCAAGCAAATGGTCCACACAGGTATTTGAAATGGGGAAATGGCAGTCTATAGTCTATATGGGGAACTAATATCTGATTTGTGTATGATAATTTTTTAAACAATGTCTGATGCACAGGACAGGTTGGGAGGGACAGTCGGGGCAATAATAGTTGGTATCTCTTCTGACTCCTCTGGAGCATACACAACATTTCTTCTGTCGTCTTCTTCCGGATTCTGTGGGGGGGATGGGGAAGGGATAATGTTACTCGTGGAGTTGACTCACGCTATCGGAGTGAATACTTTCTGGGACGGGTCCTTGCTGATAAATGAGGGCAGTAATAATTTTTTCAATGTATTTGAAGTAGGTGAGGGATTGGTTTTCGGACAATCTTTGGCAACACACAAACAAATTATACATGGCCATATGAAAAAGGTGAAATGCGGCTTTCTTATATCAAAAACATGACATTCGGGTAGATAAATAGGGCTGTACCATCTGGTTATTTAAATCCACCCCTCCATGAATAGATTGTAGTCGTGGACACACTTGGGCTTTACAACGGGACCATGTCTTCTTTGGATCTCCACCGAGGTGTTATTGTGGATAGTAGAGAGGATGTGTACATCTTTCTTGTCCCTCCACTTCATGGGCAAAAGCTCTTCATTCCTCATGAAGGCAGATTCCCCGTTTTGTAGCTTTTGGGTGAGGAGATATTGTGCACAATAAAGTTGACAGTAGACAGACACTAAAACTCACTGATACCTTCTCTGCTCTCTCCTCACATGATCGGTGTGTGAGGAGAAAAAGCAGGGATCACATAGTGACTTTTTTTCTGTTTACATTTGTGACCGGCTGTGATTGGACACAGCCACTCACATGGTAAACCACCAATTTTATTGGCTGTTTACAGATCGGGAAAGCGCTGTGTCCAAGGGACACCCGCTCCCCCGATCACGTGGGCGCGCCTCCGGGGGCGCGCACTGTAGGCACTTGTGGCACGCTGCCGCTTACCAGAATTCTGTGTCTTATACACAGCCAATTTAACAGGCTGTTTACCGGGATCGGTGATGGCCCGTGTCCGGAGGACACAAGTTGTGCACTGCGGGGGGGGGGCCATCACAGGTAGCCGGTGGCGATCGTGTCTCCCTGGCCCCCCGAACACAGTGAGCGCGGGTGCAGGATATCGCAGCCGCCGTCATATGACGGCAGTTTGTGATATCGAGCCACTTTGTCGCCGTTAGACGCCGGTCGGCGGTTGGCAAGTGGTTAAACATCATTAAATCACTGCTCCTTTAAAAATTGTCTTTTCTAAAAGTTTTTTTTCCATTGGTACATGGGCCCCCCATGCCCTTTTTTGGCCAATAACTTGCATATAAGCCTTTAAAATGGGGACTTTAGATTTTTTTCAAGCTCAGGTCCCATATACTTCAATGGGGTTTGCGGTTCGAACCCCATGTTCAGGAGTTCTGGCGTAAACCGAACTGGGGGTTGTTCGGCCCATCTCTACTTGTTAGAACTCTATATCTATACCTGTTCCCACCCCCATTGAAAGCCTATGCTGAGGGTGCTCCAGTCCAGTCACATGACCGAATCTCAGTGTCAGCTTTAGTGTAGAGGAGGGACAGCTGACAATGGATGTCCCATAGTAAGCCTATGGGTGATGTCACTGCCCAGCCACTGTAGCATTTGTTGGTGAGCTCTTCTCTTCACTGGAGCCGCCTGCTGGAGAGATCATGTGACCGGACCAGAGCGTCTTCAGCAAAATTAAGTATAGACGTCTTTCCTTTATAGGGTACTTAGAATAGGCTTAAAGTGGGGATGGGAGCATGTTTAAGTATAGTTAGGAATTGACTAAACTTCTTTTTTAACACCTTAAGCTTACCAGCCACGTACCAGTACTTTGCTGAATGGAAAGAGTGATATTTCTGTGATCACTGCAGTTGCAGGATATCATTTTTCTTTACCGACGGTTTCCTTCAATGTAAAAGTAATCTTAGCAGCTATGAAGCCACTGGATTACTTTTACAGGTAGCAGAAGGGGGTCCCACCTCCTTTAAGGATACAATCGGTGGCATCCGGTTCCTGGGAAACAGTAAGAAGAACTGATGTAGTTCCTCTCACTGTGTGATATCAGAAACCAGAATCGACAAGGATTTAGTCACTTCTGGTTTTGGTTCTTAGTTTACCTGGCCGTTATCAGCCAGTGAAGCAGCTGATCAGACTGATCGGTGTCTGATCGGCTGCATTGGAGGCCAGAGGAGAGATCTGTAGTCTAATAGACCCCATATGGCTCCATAAAGAAGACCTGTCAGGGTGCTTGCTATCACAGGGGATGTTGTTTGTACACAGATACAGTGTAAACTCTGATGCAGGGGAAGGGGAATGCTGCGGACCATGATGTAAGGGGGAATGCTGCAGACTCTGGTCTAAAGGGGAACTCTGATGTAAGGTGGTCTCTGGTCTCCAGAGCCCCCCTTACATCAGAGTCTGCAGCATTGCCCTTTACATCAGAGTTCCACTTTACATTAGGGTCCACAGAGTTCCCCCTTGCACTATAAGGGGCAATCCTACAGACCCCCCACAGACTGTGTGGCTTGGCTGGCTGGGAGCTGTCACTGACCTGACCTCTAGGTTTCTCAATTGCTCAATCGGGTGCTGCAGGGCAGTCAGACATGGTCCAGTTCGAGTGGCTCAATTCTCTGCTTTGATTCTCATACCACCTCTATTCTCCTCTTCTTCTCCACCAAGAAAGGACTGTCCCAGCAGCTGATGGCACTCCCCTGGCCTGGCCCTCCCCCCGCTTTAATTCATAAAAGGTGCTGCCATGCCAAGCAGCACCATAACATCACTGTGCGCCCGGTCACCTGTTCTCCCTGTCTCACTCTAAGCCCGTCTGAGCCTGGCCGGTTTCAGAACTGCGCATGCGCATTTTCACAGGCTATGTCAAAGGTGATGCATGAGACTAGTCCTCCTTTTCTTTTTGTGATTTTAGTGCAGTTTGAGAATTTCCCCCACTCTGAAGAGAGCTGCAAAGTTTTGAAACATTCTAAAACTTTATAGGAGCTGTACTTGTGTTTGAGAAGACTTTTCCTATTTTGACCTTAACATATACCGTTTAACACTCAAGTGCTGGGGGATGGGAGGAGAGTAGACGGGTTCTGGACGTCACCTAGGCACCTCCCCTTCCTGTGATGCACCAGGCAAGGAAGTGTTTGCGCGTGCAGCGCTCCATGGCCGCCCCGCTGGCATTGTAAGAAGCTGAAGAGAGAGTGGAGAGAGGACCTAGCCGACGGGACTAACGGGCGGGTAAAGAGCCACGATACCGCCGGAGAGAGGAGACTGAAACGGTGCCACTGTAGAGCGTATGCCGTGCTGCATCTTGCGCTTAGGCAGAAGACAAAAAAAGATCCACCACAGCCCCCCGCTCAGTATACCGGAGGCGGCTCGCATGAGAGAAAGCAGAAGTATTCCCCGGAGGAGAGAGAGAGACAGAGGGGATATAACAGCTGCAGGAGCCTATCTTCTGAGGATCCCGGATCAAAGAGAGGTTACATCAAGCGGCGGAGTGGTAGCTATGATAAACTGCAAGAGCATGTATTAAATGTATTTGCTGAACGGTATTATGATTTGACATGATGGAGGGGGGATCATGAGAATAAGCAGCATAACTGTACGCGCGGATTACTAAATGCATTAAGGACTTTCCTGACCGGAGCCCCCTCAAGACCCTTGTGCCCCCCCCCCCCCGCTCTCCCGACTCTCGACCTGGACACCCAATATCCTCCTATCATAGAACGGTGTCGTGCAGTAGTATAGAGTACGACGAAGGGGGCCAGGACGTTGAGCCTGGAAATATAGTCCCCTAGGAAGAAACTACATAGGGGAGAATTCAAACAACACCGGGATTAGGGGGGTTCTCGGGGGAAACAGAGTAAAGATGAAGGGTAAAACAAGCAAAAGCGGCCCAAATAAAAGTGTGCTAACATCACACAGTCCAGTAGGGATACAAAAATATATGTCAGCGGAGACAAGCATGCATGATTCACTGGGAAGCCCAATAGCGCAAAAAGAAGCAAAGGGACCTAATGGGAAACCAGAAGGGGCAAAACGAAGAAAAACGCGATAACCCGAAGGGTCACTTAGTACGTACGAACAGAGGCGACTGTATATAAAAACATAGGGATGACCTGACACACTACAATCGTGTGAAAATAAACCCGGCGAAAACGAACAAAATGGGAAGTAGAAATGAGACAAAGGGGGCTCTTGGGGGGATTAGGGCCACAACAAACTTAAGAGGGGATACATCAAAGAAGGATCCCCTGATATAAAGGTCCGAGTTGCAGGACCGGGGGAAGCAGCATGAGATATGATGACGTGCTGTGGCAAGATACTATCCTCCTATAAC
>BLSH010523637.1:981280-1008096 GCA_018402905.1 Glandirana rugosa
ATATTTGTAATAATAAAAAATAGTAATAAAGTAAGAAAAAAAAAATGTACGGTACACACAAATGTGATGTAGGACGGATAATCACATGTAAATAAATGATATCAGATTTGTGCAGCCTGACTGTGGAATTGACCCAGACCTGCCTTCCCAGTAAGCTTTATAATTTAGAGTTGGCTGTGCTTTTAGTGCCGCAATGTTACAATCCCAACTTGAAAACATTAACAAGCAAACTGGCTTCCTAGCAATTATTTTGCTTATCATCCCTTTACGTGCTACCATTATTTCAGGCTCATTTTTCTCTTTTGCCTTTGCTTTTTGATGTGTTGGGAATTCAGAGACACGCTGATGATAGAAAAGCGTGGCATGCTCATTCTAGTAAATAAATGTACACTAATAGGCAGGATGTAGTGTAAACACACATGGCATGTAAAAAAAAAAGAATGAAATAATGATAAAAAATAATAATGTTTATATATATATATATATATATATATATATATATATATATATATATATACTGAAAAAATGAAATTAAACTCTAACTTAATCGTTTTATATATACTGTATAGTTACACTATATTACCAAAAGTATTGTGACACCTGCCTTTCCACGCACATGAACTTTAATGGCATCCCAGTCTTATTCCGTAGGGTTCAATATTGAGTTGGCCCACTCTTTGCAGCTATCACAGCTTCAATTCTTCTGGGAAGGCTGTCCACAAGGTTTAGGAGTGTGTCTATGGGAATGTTTGACCATTCTTCCAGAAGTGTATTTGTGAGGTCAGGCACTGATGTGGACGAGAAGGCTCCCCTCTAATTCATCCCAAAGGTGTTCTATCGGGTTGAGGTCATCCATGTCTTTATGAACCTTGCTTTGTGCGCAGTCATGTTGGAACAGGAAGGAGCCATTCCCAAACTGTTCCCACAAAGTTGGGAGTATGAAATTGTCCAAAATATCTTGGCATGCTGACACCTTAAGAGTTCCCTTCACAGGAACTAAGGGGCCAAGCTCAACAACATTTGGACCAGGCACAAAGCAAGGTCCATAAAGATACGGATGAGTGAGTTTGGGGTGGAGAAACTGGACTGGTCTGCACAGAGTTCTGACCTCAACCCATAGAACACCTTTGGGATGAATTAGAGCGGAGACTGCGAACCAGGCTTCTTGTCTAACATCAGTGCCTGACTTCACAAATGTGCTTCTGGAAGAATGGTCAAACATTCCCATAGACACACTCCTAAACCTTGTGGACGCTGCTTCCACCGGCCCCCTGTACCCTCCTCCCATGGATCCATGCCAGTCTCCAACTGATTGGAGGAGGAGAGGCTGTAGAGGCTGAGGGGAGCACCACAGTCTGCTCCTGAGCCCCACTTCTGCTGTACTTTGAGGTCTGGCTGTAAATGGTCACACTACTTGGCCTAAGAGCATGAAGAGTTAGGAAGATCCCTCCAATTGCTGTTCTCCCTTCCAGTGCAGAGCCCCCTCCCACCCCCCTCCTGTACTGCTGCAGCCATCTCATACTCAGCCTGCTGTCTCAGCCCTGACTATGCTATGTAACCTAAACCATGACTACAATGTGAAATATGCTGGGGCAAAGTGAGAAAACAGGTTGAGGAGGAGTCATCTGCTGCCTCTTTTGTTTGTTTTATCGATATACAGGAGAAATTGATTTGGGATATATAAACAAACCTTAAACTCTTCAGGTTCTTCTGCATTTAAATATGCATGGGTTTACATTGTATTTAGATGAGTTCAAATTAAATAATCTGCCCCCCTAATGCACAGATTTCTTTTTTTCTTAAGGCAGCTAAACATAATGAACCTGAATGCAAGTAAATGTACAGCATACAGTACTATTTAAAATCATTACATTAATTTATATGCATTTAGATATGTTCCTTTGTCCAATAAACGCATATAAATGCATATAATCGCATGTCTATGTGAATGAGGCGTAAGGCAGACTGTCAGCTATTTACCGTAATCACTGTGGGTAGAGAAAGGGGTGGGTTCTGCTTGGGGAAGGGAGCACTCCTATCAGCAACCAGGCTGGCTGGAAGCATCTCTCTAACTGCTGCTTAATGCACTTGCACTCAACCCCTCTCCAGTGATGTCTACAGCCCCCCACTAACACTCACCCACTCTCCTTCTGCAATGTCGCACTCCCCCTGCTATCACTCAACCCGCCCAATGCATTCTAAACCAAATACCCCTCATGCATGCGCCTCCATACTCCTTCTCAAAGCACTCACGCCACCACCTGAACCCACCCCTACATTCTCAACCCTCCTCCAATATCAGCCAGCCCCCCACTATCACACAACACCCCCTTGCCCTCTCCACACTCTCAGGCAGACCCTACTGCACTCTCAACCAAACCCCCCTCCTGTGCCTGCCACCCCTTTTTCTCAGCACCACCTCAGCAACACAAGGCATTCTCTCACTACCAACCGCACCTGCATTTCGCCCACTGCACATGCACTATTACACAACTTCTCCTTCTACAGTCTCAATCAACCCGCCTTGCATTATCACTGAACACCCTTCTGCATTCTGTGGAAGTCCCCTCACTTCATTCTCAATTAATCTTTTCTCCTGACTTGCACATGGGTGTCAGGATTGCAGCCCCCTTTCTTTCAGCACATATGCCTATGCACAAACCTCCATCTCTCACCATCTACCAAGCAACTGCAGTCCCCCTTCTCTTATCACCCATCATGCTTGCAGCCTCCCTTCTCATAGTACCCACTGCACCTACAGCCTCCTCTTCTCAACAACCACTGTGGCTGAAACCTCCCTTCTCTTACCACCCACCATGCCTGTACCCCATTTCTCTCAACACTCTCTTCTTTTACAACCAATTGTGCATGCACCCCCCTTCTATCATTGCCCACCACATTTGTCCCTTCCTGTCAGAGCACCTAGCAATCCTGAAGTCCCCAATTTCTCAGAACTCACCAATCCTGCAGCCCCTCTTTCTCTCAGGACCCGCTGTGCCAGCACCCTGACTTCAGTTAGCACCCACCGTGCCTGAATTCAAACTTTTCTTAATTCCCAACAAATCTGTACCCCCGTTCCCTCACTACTCAATGCACCTAAACACCCCCTTCTCTCATCAATCACTACATCTGCACTACCTCTTCTCTCTCACTAAACTCATCAGAACCGCCCACCCCCTTCTTTCATCACATACTGTACATCAGACAATGCTCTTTTTCCACCTACACCTACTCCTACTGTTGCTGCAGCCTCCCTTTTGTCAGCCCCCATTGTGTCAGCACTCCTCCCTCTCTCTCAGAACACAGCAATTCTACAGTTTTCCTTCTCTCAGCACCCACTGATCCTGCACCCCTGCTTCTTTCAGCACTTACAATGTTACACCCACACTTCATGAGGAATCTACCTTACCTGCAGCACACCCTTTCTCATCTCCCAACGTGCCTACTGCCCTTCTATCACCACCTACTGCACATGCAGCACCCCTTTCCTCACCACCAAACATATCACACTTTACCTTCATAGCACCCACAGCATCTGCAACCTGTTGTGCCTGGAGTCTCCGCTCACTCAGCATCCAGTAATATATATATATATATATATATATATATATATATATATATATACAGTATCTCACAAAATTGAGTACACCCCTAAGTAAAAATGTCCAAATTGGGCCCAATTAGCCCAGTTCCCTCCCCGGTGTCATGTGACTCAGTGCTACAAGGTCTTAGGTGTGAATGGTGAGCAGGTGTGTTAATTTCGGTGTTATCGCTCTCACCCTCTCATACTGATCACTGGAAGTTCAACATGGCACCTCATGGCAAAGAACTCTCTAAGGATCTGAAAAAAAGAATTATTGCTCTACATAAAGATGGCCTAGGCTATAAGAAGACTACCAAGACCCTGAAACTGAGCTGCAGCACGGTGGGCAAGACAATACAGGGGTTTAACAGGACAGGTTCTACTCAGAACAGGCCTCGTCATGGTCAAGTAAAGAAGTTGAGAGCATGTGCTCAGTTTCATATCCAGAGATTGTCTTTGGGAAATAGATCTATGAGTGCTGCAGAGGTTGAAGGGGTGGGGGGTTAGCCTGTCAGTACTCAGACCATACACCACACACTGCATCAAATTGGTCTGCACGGCTGTCGTCCCAGATGAGGATGAAGCACAAGAAAGCCCGCAAACAGTTTGCTGAAGACAAGCAGACTAAGGACAAGGATTACTGGAACCATGTCCTGCGGTCTGATGAGACCAAGATAAACGTATTTGGCTCCGATGGTGTCAAGCATGTGTGGCAGCAACCAGGTGAGGAGTACAAACACAAGTGTGTCTTGCCTACAGTCAAGCATGGTGGTGGGGGTGTCATGGTCTGGGGGGCTACAGTTCGTTGAGTGAACCATGAATGCCAACATATACTGCGACATACTGAATCAGAGCATGATCGCCTCCCTTCGGAGACTGGGCCGCAGGGCAATATTCCAACATGATAATGAGGGTTATCATGTCCAACAAAAGGGTTAAGGCAGTGCTGGAAAATAATGGTAGCCACACAAAATACTGACACTTTGGGCCCAATTTGGACATCACTTAGGGGTCTACTCACTTTTGTTGCCAGTGGTTTAGACATTAATGGCTGTGTGTTGAGTTATTTTGAGGGGACAACAAATTTACACTGTTATACAAGCTGTACACTCGTTACTTTATATTGTAGAAAAGTGTAATTTCTTCAGTGATGTCACATGAAAATATATAATAAAATATTTACAAAAATGTGAGGGGTGTACTCACTTTTGTGAGATACTGTATGAAATGTAAAACAAAACATTTTTTACAACAACTCCACAAACCTTCCCAAAAAAAGTATTATATATATATATATATATAGTACTGTATATATACTTTTATTTATTTATTGTTTAATTATTTATTGAGGATTATATATGTATAAATACTGTATTTATTGAGGATTATATCAGGTCTTCAAAAGACACAAGAGACCTGGAGCAGTATACAGCTGCTGTAAACTGGAAGCATTTCTTGATGAATATATCTCTCCATTTTCACCGAATTGACTGATTGGTTTAATATCTTCACTACACTTTTTGTCACAGTAGAAAAGGATAAAAATGACTGCTGTATAAAAAACCTATTAATCACATCTATTAATGCATGTTTTTTTTAGCAGTTACAATTCTGGAAAAAGAGTTGTTTGGTAAAAAGTGTATCAGTTAAAGCGGTAGTAAACCCGCTGACCGAAATAAAAATAAAAAAAAAGCCTGCAAGAAAATCGCATAATATGTTAGTATGCATCGCATACTAACATATTATGAAATACTTACCTTAGAACGAGGCCCCCGATGCCCGAGTCGGTCAGCGCTAAGGACGCTGACATCTTTGTCCTCTTCTGTCTTCCGGGTACGCGGCTCCGGCGCTGTGAGTGGCCGGAGCCGCGTGACGTCACTACCGCGCATGCGCGCGGGAGCTCTTCGCACCGGCAGCCAGCTCTGAGATGCCGGCCGCCTCGGCCGGATCGTCAGAGCGCATGCGCCGCTAATGTCAGCGGCTGCATGCAGGGCGAATATCTCCTGAACCATGCAGGTTTAGGAGATATTCTTTTTACCTACAGGTAAGCCTTATTATAGGCTTACCTGTAGGTAAAAATAGATTTTAGGGTTTACTACCGCTTTAAACTGCCGAAAAATAGCAGATGTGTGTAACTGCCAACACATATGGATACATTGTCATTATTTCATGTGTTACTGCAACATCAAAATAACAAATATATATGGCTGTTTTTTTGGATCTCGGGTTAGCTATTTGAAATAAAACAATAAAGAATTCTTTTTGCTCCACATTTCTATGTTGCACTAATTTTTCAGAATTTTATGTAAGCAGGGGGAAAATGCTTCACATAGAAAAATACTTATACATTGTAATAACATGTTCATGAGAAAGCAATGCCCATTATTGCCTTTGTATACTATAGTGCAGGGATCTCCAAACTTTCTAAAGAATGGGCCAGTTTACTGTCCTTCAGACTTTAGGGGGGCCGAATTGTGCCCAGTGGGAGTAAACAATGGCAGATCTTTGGCATTAGGGGGAGAAATAGTTGGTGTCGTTGGAAAGAATAGTACCCCATTTTTGTTGTCACTGGAAGGAATTATGCCCCGTCATTGGTGTCAGTAGAAGGAATAGTGTCCCATTGTTGGTGTCAGTGGCAGGAGTTATGCCCCATTGTTGGTGTCAGTGGCAAGAAAAATGTCCTAAGGGCCGAATAAAGGCAAACAAAGGGCCACATCTCCCCAGTTTGGAGACCACTGCTATAGTGGTTCACTAGCTAACATTGCAATATTAACAGTTGATGAGTTCAAGGATAATTGCACATGGATTTTTTTTCAGACAGCGATTTTGCTGCTCAAGATACATTTTCTAGCTGATTATTTGCTTCATGTTAATCTGTTAAATTTAAATTCCCCATAGATATTTGTGTGCATTTATTCAGTTTCGTGTCATTTGAAACATTCTCATAAAAGTTGCTGTTAGAAATGTATTTTTGATCTGCACCAAAAGGTAATAGAAGTACTGAAGTATTATGCTGAAGTATACACAGGTTGTGGTGTCTGGAAGTACAAGTTATAGTCTTCATATATTTCCCTGGGGACTTCTTTGATCCTAGGCCTTGACTGCATACTAGGACTCAACCTCTCTCAGGACTGAGCTCCTTCACCTCCTGGTATTAAGCCATACCCCACTGGCTGCAGGAAAATGGCTTCCCCACTATGGATGTAAGAGTGTCGTAAGACGTAAGTGTCCCTCAGGCTCAGAAATATTACTGCAGAACCAAAGTAGAATTGGATGAAGGAGGTCAATGGCTGATCTGAGGTCTGTAGTATATGAGGATAAAGAGAGGGGGATCCTTTGGTTGACGAAAAAACTTTTTGAATGTAAAGTTATTTTTTAAGCATTAATAACCTTTCTCTCTTTATATTTCACTTGTTTATTTTTAATCACAAGATTTTTTTATAACAAAAAAATGAAGAGTGTTGAACTACTAGTACCAAGAGAAGGACGGCTACATTGACTATGATAAAATATCAATATTTATTGCAAAATATTACAAAAAGGTTATTAAAACATACATCCATGTGACATGGAACAATATATGCCATCTATTAAAAAGTTTTTTTTTTTTAAAGTGACCTTGCACTAGAAAGCAAGGTCCAGGCAGTAGATCAGGCACCCAGCGCCATTTATAAATTGCTGTATATTAGTAGTACAAAAATATTCTTGTAGGGGAAAATTTTTGAATATATACCAGTACTTACCTTGCCCCCAGCTGTGACCTGTGGTCCCTGGGGGAAGGAGATGTCACAGTCCTTCTGGGGTGATTTGGGAATGGTGTGATACCTACATCTCAAAAAATGCTCCTGCACTGCCTGGAATGCCATCCTGCAAGATTTGGTGTGCACATCATTCTTCAGGAATTTCACCTGGAAGGATAGTTACATCACTACTAGCAGTGAGGAAGACACTTGTTAAATAAATATTTGTGCTAACATTTCTCCCCACAGGTACATTTTTGTGCAACTATTATATAGCAGTTGATAAAGGTGTAGGGAGCCCTTAGATAATGATCAGACCTTCATCTCTTGCAAAATGCACCTTAATGAATTTTTAAAAGCAGAAAGCCTCTTATGCCTACTTTGTCTGCCCTGTACTTTCTTTCTACTTTGTTTTTCTGTAGTTTATATCATTTCCAGTATGTGTTGCCTACACCATAAAGCATGGTTGATGTTATTCTCATACAGACTTTTAATATTAATGCTAATAATTGCACACTTCAATTCACATAAATATGTAAAATTTTGTAAATAAACCCCTCTGCTGTAGAATTCAATTTATCTATGATTATAAACTATCCCCAGATGTTCATAAATCTTTAATTCAAGCTTGATTTTTAATTTCATGCCTCTCAGTTTTTCTGGATTAAGCAGAGCATATGATTACAGTCACATAACTATAGACACACATTTTGGTAGATGCTGTATTGACACAGTAACTGCATTAACGCAGTATTTAGTGAACTTTTACTTTTTAGATTTTAAATAATACTTCCCACATGGGGAAATAAGTGACAAAGATAAAAGGAAAGTGGGCTTATTTGTCTATGAAGGCAGTGGATCTGTGTGCAAGACTATAAACTAAACTTCCTGGGCAATGAATGATAAAATGTGGTGCACAGTGGCATAAATGCAATTGCACTGAATACTGGACGTGGCTTAAAGGGATGAGGTTAAATAGAGTCGCAGTTAACTTATATAGTATAGAATGAAAAAGTGATGAATAGGTAATGTAAAGCACAGTATATGTGAAGGTACACTGAAGGGGCCAGGGCCCAACATTAGACATTGGAGCACTTGTTCTGGAGTTAGCAGTAGGTGACTTACTACTGACCCCTGATCTCTGCTTTACTTACTATAGACCTCTGATCTCTGTCATTTACTTCTGACCCCTCAGTCATTACTGACCTCTGAACCCTGTGTCACTTACTACTGATCCCTACACTCCGGTCACTTACTAATGACCCCTGAACTCTGCATCTCTTACTACTGACCCCAACTCAATACTGACCTCTGAACTCTGCATCATTTACTACTGCCCCCTGAGCTCTGAGTCATTTACCCATGACCCCTGAACTCTGTCACTTACTACTGACCCCTGAACTCTGCATCACCTACTGCTGACCTTTGAACCTCGGAGTCAATTTTTGCTGACCCCTGAAATCTATGTCACTTACTGCTGACCCCTGAACTCTGCATCACATACTCCTGACCCCTGAACTCTGCATCACTTATTACTGACCTCTGAACCAGTGGTGGCCTGTCACTAGGGGGCACAAGGACGTCTCCCCAAAGTTTTAACCTAATATTTTCATTTATTAAAAAAAAATAGTTTATTGAAGTGCGTGGCACCAGACTAATCAGTGTGTATTAGGATGCATAATGTTTTTAAAATCATGTGACTGAGACTGAGAGTTTTATTGGCTGCTTGTAGATTGTCCTTGGGGCGCAGAGTGATGCGCCCCAAACACTACCACTGTGGATTTTAGTATTTTCTTTATCTTTGGCCAGATGTGATTGAATGAGTGTATGTGTCAGGAACCATGAATCAGACAAAGACAGAAGTGCAGTAAAAAATCACACTTTAATAAAAATAGTAAAATAGTATAAACAGCATAAACGTGGTCAAAACATAGCCAGGGTTCAGTAACCAGAACAGGTAGTCAGAACAAGCCAGTAAACAAGAGTCCAGAGATCAGTGAGCCAGAAACTGAAGCCAGGGTCAGGTACCAGAAGGGAAGTCGTCCAGGCAAAAGTCTTTATTCCAGAGATAAGTGTAGTTACAAGCAGCAAGCAGGAACAGGAACCAGAAGGGATGTTGGACAGGCAAAGTCTTTAACAGGAAAACACAGCAAAGCAAATCTGGATATGTTGACCAAGGTGAAGGCATAGGAGATCTGATCCAGGCAGTTTAAATAGCCAGCAGAGCTGGCTTGATGAGCAGGATATGACCATCAGGTGAGTAACTGTGGAAGCTGAGTACTGTCAATTAACCGACAGCTGAGCAGCCTGCTCTGAGAAGGGAGGGCTGAGCCCAGCCCTGACAGTAGGGTTGTGCTTTCAGCATCATCGCGGATTCACGTCACTTATGGATTCTCATCCCACGGCGGAACGTAAGGTGTCTCTTGGCCAGGCAGTGGTGCGCCTCGCTGTCACTGACTCGCTGGATTGTATTTCACACTGTCATTGAGTGAGGAGTCTGAGGACTCTGAAGATGAGGAAAGTTGGAATGAAGTCAGATGCCTTCCACACCATCCTGAGGTGAGGGTAAATGATGATATCCAACATGGCTGATTGGTAGTAGATGTCGTCTGTTACTGATTGGCATAATAAATCTGGATCAGGCAATATTTATCTGTCTTTAATATGAAATAATAGCAATATCACAGGCAAACACAACTATTTCAGTTTTCAATGCAGGTTTTGGCAATAGAAAATAACTCAATCCTGCTGGAGTATGTTAATATTTCTTCATCTGCATTCCTTCCAATAGCCAGGGCTTGAAATGGGTCACTTCACTTCTGTGAACAGGATTTTTAATTGAAGTGTTTTGATTTGCTGTGGAGGGGAGCTGTATTAGGGGAGCCATGACTGTGGTGAGTGCTGACCTAGAGGGGTTTGTTTTAGCCCCTCCGCCACTGCTCTGAACTCTGCGTCGCTTACTACTGACCTCTGAGTTCTGACCTGCTGACATCACAGAGCAGCTACAGATTCTGGAAAGATCCTGACCATATTGTTGAGACCCACCCAGATGCCTTATTGCCTTATTGACAGTGAGTGCTTGGGGGTCAAAGCAGAGAGCGGTAGCTGACTCTGGTCAGAGCTGACCAAGAAATGAGTGATCAGTAGTCATTGGCCATAAAAGTGCTGTGTTTGAACGTAAAATTACATTAGAGTGGATCACTTATTGGGGGGATTCTCAGACACATTAGCATTAAATAAACATGCCACACCTTGCCCTGTTTTTAAAAAGTCTGCAACTTCCAGCTAAAGAACCAGTCCAGGTTAACTACAGGAAGCTCTTTGAAAAGAAATATAGCAATTGTCAAGATTAGAAATTATGTTTATACTAAGTAGGAAAAATACATCATTGACTATCCTGAGTGAAAGAAAGCAAATTTAAACCCCAAACCAAAAAATGTAACAAATATTACAGCTCACCAGTCCTTAGATGTGATAGCTGCGTTAGTTTTATTTTTTCAGGATTTTTTTCCTTTATTTTCAGCTGGTGATCCTCCAAATAACACACTTCCTGGCCATTCATAGCTACAGTCATTTCTAGACTGTATTTATGGAAGAAGCCATGGTTGCCACACAGGCTGGATTTCAAACATGTCTGCCTATATTTATCTCCATTACATAGTACATTGATTGAATAAGTAGTTGTTCTCAGTTCACAGGAAGTGACAAAGGCACTGAATTTCTGGGAAGCTCAATTGGTATTTTCTGTAATTGCTGAAAATGTTGTTAGCCTGAACATGAAAACCAATGATACCACATCTAACGACTAGTAAGCTGACATATATAATTTTTGGGGCATTTAGATATGCTTTAATAGCTTAGGTCTACAAGAGAGGACCCTCTAGATTTCCTTCCCTTTCACGGTCCAGTGAAACTATTTTCTACATTCTGATTTCTTTCAAAGACACATTTTTTGGTGAAAGCATTCTGCAGTTAGTGCTATTGGCAATTTTAATAATAACTGAACTCTCAAATACGAGATACCTTTGTTCCATTTGGAGACCATTTAAGATATACCTCAGTTTAAGTATTATTTCTAAAGATATTATTCTTGGTTATCTTGAAGTCCATTAATCCATTTTGTTAGGATTGTCCTGTCTGTACACTAATTATTGGATACTTTACAATGTGGAGATCCTCTTGTTTTTAACATTATCTCCTTAAGTCAGCCCTTTCAATAATCTATACCTAACTGACATTTGACACCCATCTAGACAATCCTTCTGGTTTTCTTTTCTTTTTTATCCATCTTTTATTCATTAAAAAAAAAAATGACAAACATATATACCATAGAAAAACATCACAGTACAGAATTAACCACATCCACAAAACAAAAATATCAAGGGAAACCCAACCTTATATATTTAAAAACATTATACAATCTCATCCCTCTGGTCCAAAAAAACATTTTTTTTTCATATATCTTTCATGTTCTCACCAATTCGGTACCAGACCAGGTATTTGAAGACATTTTGCCATATGTTTTGGAATGTGTTCAGAACTCTGGGCTGGAAAGTTGACTGTTCTAATTTCAAAATGACTGCTAATGTGGCAAAATCTAATTTTGTGCAATCAATTTTCTAATGAAAAACATTGTTCTACTAATCCCCAATTTCAGATTAGCTTGGTTTTCTTGAACTTCTAGATGTCACAAATCACACAAATATATGGATTACATGCAACATTTAAAAAAAAGCATGTTGATCAATAACTTTCCAATATCTTACCAATTTAGGACATATTTTGGATTTCTTTGATGTGTTTGGTAAAAACTGTAAGGGGTACAGGCTCATCTAGTCTTGGCTTTGGTAAACCATGCATGAGACAGAGATACCCAGGAACAGTCAAAGCAGGTTTATTCTGCTCCTTTATTCAGCAAGGTAGCAAACAACCTCAGTTGCAATGTTAGGAGGGTTTTGTACAGCAAAACCATAGCATAAAACATACAAGGCATTTGCTTTTCTGAGCCACTAACCAAACTGAGTCGGTTCCTGACTTCAGAGTGCCCCACAATGGGTTCTCCAAAACACACAGGCAGCTCTTGCACTTATTTTGTGTGCTGTCGGCAGTCAACCCTTTCATCCAGCAGCAGGCTTCAACAGCAAAGTGAGGGAGCCCTGAGCACCCGTCAGCTCACATATATGTAAAGGCCTTATGGACAACTAAGACTAAAGCCTAGTACACATGAGTAGTTTTTTTTGTTCAACCCAGCAGGGCCCAGAACAGAACTTATTGTAATTTTCAGAAAGACAAGATATATTTTCTCCACATCAGCTATAAACCATTCTCAATGTGTATGTGGAAAACTTAATATACACACTGTCTAGAATCCTGCCAACCAGAGCCCCACAATACCAATCTAAGGCCTTAATCTCACTTTATCAGTTATTTATGGTTTCTATTAAAATTATTTTTGCTGGCATGGACAATATTTATGGTCTAAAAGCTGGTTGTCTTTGTGTTTTGATACTGTTACTGTGATAATTCCATACTGACCTTCCTTTCTTACAACTGGGAAAAGCTGTAGCCCTGGAGCACACACCAGGGTAGATGTCAACTGGATTGTCTCATGGCAGTAGTTCATTGTTCTGGTGGTGGTAATGTGTCTTTGGGTGTATCCACTGTGGATGGAGGAGCGAATTTCAATCCACGCATGGGCAAGCTGGTTGTACACAAGTCGATTGATGGATCTCCAGCCTGTCAGATTTTTCTACATACAATTACTGCCAGCGGCTATAGCTACTAGCAGTAACCATTGTGTTCTGCCTGCCAGGAGGGCCCCAGCGCCCTCCACTGGCAGAAGACATTAGCATTGCAGGAGACATTCCCCCATGTGAATGTGTTGATGGGGGAATTGAGCAATTTTCTTTCCTTCCACCCATCAAATCGCGTTATCTATGGCCTGCCTTAAGAATACTAGTAGATTTATTTGGACTAGCAAATTAATGCCAAACTCGTGCTAACACTTTTTAAGCAGTTACAGTAACTGTTTCTTTCCTTTTGGGATAAAGACTTAACATAAACGAATAAAGGATGACCATTGTTAGCACCCCTGTCAGTGTTAAATGGTTTGTCTCAACACTTCAACTGCCATTTTTTACTGAACAGCTTAGTCGTTAAAGGAAAATGAAAAATAGCAGATTTACCGACCAGATCATCACTTGAAAATAGGTAAAAGGTAAAAGGCCTGAAAACAGAAAGCTTATACAGCCACATCTTAGAACTGGCAAGCTGCAATATAATACATTTTTCTTTTTGGGTTTAATACCACTTTAAAGCATATACAGAAATCCAATTTTTGCTAGTTTATTTTATAGAAGATAGGTTTAGTATATAGCAAACTCTAAGGAAACTCTAAGGAAACCGCTTTTGCATTATGATTTAAATATACTGTACATGTTCATCATTTTTCTAGCTTAGCCTGTCATGTTACATGGTGAAGAACATTCCCATTAAGAGAACATAGTTATATAGAGTACTCATGTAGAAATGAAAGGCTGACTACTAGCTCTCTGCTGTGCATTACTAATGGTGTGGGTAGGCTTCTTACTATAGTGCACATTTAGAGGAGGCTGAGAACTGATGAGGAGAAAGTAATACAGCTTTTCATAGAGGAAATCTAGCTATTTTCATATAAACTTACTTCCCATAAAAATATTTCTTAGTAGCATATGTTTGGGACTGTGGAATGCTATGCTTCCAGCTATTATCTGAAAGTTACAATGACATGTCTATATTCCTGTTTTTGAAAGACATGTATACCTTTTTCACAATAACATTACATGAGTAACAACAGAACAAAATTCCCTGTGAAAGAATGGCCAAGACTGACTTAGTAACCTACTTTAACCCTTGGATTGTCTTATAGGTTCACTTCCACCCTCCTCAGCAACATAAATTTACCATCTCTTCTCTCCCCAGGTGCCCTGTTCAAGTCTTGAAATGTACAAATGACTGAGGACCCCTCTGTGACAACACTGGACCAAATATTAACCACTTCAATACAGGACACTTTCACCCCCTTCCTGGCCTGGCCAATTTTCAGCTTTCAGCGCTCTTGCACTTTGAATGACAATTGCGCAGCCATGCAATGCTGTACCTAAACAAAACTTTTTATACATTTTTTTTTTGAGAAAGATAGAGCTTTCTTTTGGTGGTATTTAATCACCACTGAGTTTTTCTATTTTTGAAAAAAGACCAACATTTTTGAAAAGTTTTTCTTTGTTTCTGTTATAAAATTTTGTAAATAATTAATTTTTCTCATTCACTGATGTGCACAGATAAGGCTGCGCTGACGGGCACTGATAGGCTGCATTGATGAGGCGGCACTGATGGGCACTGATGAGGAGGCACTTATATGCAGCACTGATGGGCACTGATAGGCGGCACTGATAGGTGGCATTGTTGGGCAGTCTTTATGAGCACTGAGAGGCGGCACTGATGTGCCCTGATAGGCGGCACTGATTTGCACTGATGGGTGGCACTGATAGGCACTGATAGGGGGCACTGATAAGGAGGCACTGACAGGCATCATTGATGGGCACTGAAAGGCAGCACTGATGGGCATCACTGGTGGGTACTGTGGGCATCACTGGTGGGCACTGGCAGGCATCGCTAATGGGGCTGCACTGATAATCATTGCACTGATTATCGGTGCAGACCCCCCCTGTGAGAAAAGCCGCTTATTGTCTCTCCTCTACTCTGTCAGCCGATGATCAGTGCCCTGATTATCAGTGTAAATGTACCCTGTAACTGGAAAGGCAGTTAGCGGTTTTCCTTTCCTCAGACACTGACAGCGTTGAGGAAAGGAAATGCCGACAACCGGCATTTGCTTACATGTGATCGGCTATGATTGGACACAGCTGATAACATGGTAAAGACCATACGTCTTTAACTCTTTACCCTGATCGGTGATGCACTGTGTCCGAGGGACACAGCTCACCACCAATTGCTGCGCTGAGTGAAGTCATATGACATCCAGTCAGGATCATAAAGCCATTGCCCAGCCGGGAAGGTGTTAAAATATTCTTAGAGTAGATCTATAGGCAAAACATTTTTTTTCATTCTGGATAGTGTAAGGGGTGGTTATCCCCCATCCGTTTTTTTTCTGCTATCTGTGTCCCAACTGGGGAGATTTACCTTCACTTCCTGTCTCATAGCCAAAACAGGAAGTGAGAGGAAATCCATGCAAATTAATGAAATCTCTGGGGGTTCACCAGGTCACCAGAACCAGTGTTCCCATTGAAAGATTTCCCCTCTATTGCTGTTCTGGAAACAACTAAAAATCTGTGATTTTCTTTTACTTTCACTTTCTATGATAATAGTAAACAGGACAAATAGAGAGGGTGAATCTCCCTGACGTGGGGCACAGATAGCAATAAAAACGTAATAGGTGTTGTAATCCGTCTCTACTCTATTGAAAACTAAAAACTTTGCGTATAATTTTACTTTATCAGTAAATGAGCTTTAAAACAAGTCCTCATTGACCTCTGTAGCTGCAGGTACTCTGGAGCAATTAATCCTTAAATTTCACAGGAGAAGCCCTAAAACCCTTGTCTAGGTCAGTTCAGCTCACTCTGTTCCCCAGAGTTAAAGTGACACTAAATTGCATTCTTATTCTCCAAAAATAATCTATACATATCCACTACTTAATGACCTTGTGATATATTTTTCATGAAATTTTTTCTTACTGTGTTTTTTCTGATTCTTTGTAACATCCTCTGTAAGCTACTAAACATCTCATTTTCCCTCCTGCTTAGGAAGGAGTAATGCATGTTAGTTGCAGTCATGTGCACTGCTCCATGCACTGCTCTATGCATGCTGCAAATCCTATAGGCCATTGTCCCTAGTCCAAATTCCATCTCGGGAGCGAGCAAGAGAGGGTGACTATGTTTCTATGTACAGTGGGATAATGCTGAAACCAACAGGAAATTGGATTTTAAAAAAGGAATTTAGAGATTTGAGAGCAATAGAAATTACTTTTTTTAACCACTTCCGGACCAACGCCGTCAGGTGACGGCGGTGATTTTGAAGTGGAATACCATTGTTATGGTAGCAGATAGCGACCATAACCCTGGTATCTTCTTTTAGTGCAGGCGATTCTGCACAAGATAAAAGTGGTCTCAGCAGCGGATACGCTTGCATGAACAGCACTACTTGCTATTCCAACAGCGCTTGCATAAAATAATATGAATCTCTTTTTCTAAAGTGCCAGTGCCTGTACAAGTTACTTTATCAAGTATCTGTGCAAATTGGTTTGTGTGCATAAACTTCAAACAATATATAGTATTTAAAACATCATATGATCATGTGGTACATTTATAAATTTTGAAACATCATATAAAATTAGTTCATTATTTAAGAAGGTGCTGGTGCCTTTAAAAGTTCTATGCAAAGTCTATATTTGAAAGTGCCAGTGACAGTTTGGTTTGAAGGTGAATTATTGGTTTCTTCGGGTCAATCACAAAACTTCTTAATTTCTTAAACCATAAAGTGCCCGTGCCGTGCTGGGTGCTCGAATAAAATAAGTGGTTGAGGGTGTATTACCCCGCTTAACAGATTCTTTTGACTCTCCAACCGTACGGTATGGAGGAGTCATTTGCGCTTTAGGTCTACAATCTAACCTATGGATGTGGTGCCGTCTGCTTCCCTTGTCTCCTTTGTCCGTCACCGTGCCATTTGAAAATGAATAAAAGAAAATCTCATCGCATACCTCTCTTTGTAAAAGATTTATTTAGCCACTTTTCCACAGTACAGTCTAAAACAAACGATCACAATGTGAGCACTCCGTGAACACCGCCGCTGGGTGTTGGTGGTCACTTCCGTTTCTGCCCGCCTTCGCTTGCGTGTCACAGGAGCGTGGCTACATACACCTTGCGTTCCACCTAACGCGTTTCGTCATATCCTGTGACGTCTTCGCCACAAGATCACTTTTATCAGTGGTGGGAGGGGTGCCCCCCCGCCGGTTTCTGGTCATCTCCACCGCTTTTCAGACCCACCAGCAGCGGCAGAGGTGATCGCGTCTGTCCCCCTCAGTGTCCATGAGCCGAGTGAGCGGCTGAAGCCGTTCACCCGGCTCCAAAACATGACAGGATGGAAGCAACGTCACAAGTCACTTCCACCCAATGGTCTTAAAGGGCCCATTTTTTTTTGCACTGCCATTTTTTTTTAATTTTTTCTTTTTGCATTTTAGTGAAAATATTTAGGAGGTCCTGGCATGCTTTTTTCTATTGCAAGGAATGTTTACTGGCATGCTTTTTTCTATTACAAGGAATGTTTACATTTCTTGTAATAGGACTAAAAGTGATCAATTTTTTTTTTAAAGAGCAGTGTAAAAATAAAAAGTAAAATAAATAATAAAAAAAAAAAAAATTTAAAACGCCACGTCCTCGCAAGCTCGCGCACAGAAGCGAATGCATACGTAAGTCCCGTCCACATATGAAAACAGTGTTCAAACCACACATGTGAGGTATCGCCGTGATCGTTAGAGTGAGAGCAATAATTCTTGCACTAGACCTCCTCTGTAACTCAAAAATGCTAACCTGCAAAACTTCGCCAATCGAGATTTTTATGTTGCAAAGTTTGTCGCCATTCCGCGAGCGGACGCAATTTTGAAGCATGACATGTTGGGTATCATTTTACTTGGCGTAACATTATCTTTCACAATGTGGAAAAAAATTGGCCTAACTTTACTGCTATCTTATATTTTAGCTAATAAAACTGTTTTTATTTAAAAAAAAAAAAAAATCGCACTTGTAAGACCGCTGCGCAAATATGGTTTGACATAAAGTTTTGCAACAGCCGCCATTTTATTCTCTAGGGTGTTAGAAAAAAATATAATGTTTGGGGGTTCTAAGTAATTTTATAGCAAAAAAATCTGGTTTTAACACGTGAACACCGAACCCAAAAAACAGGCTCGGTCTTGAAGTGATTAAAGAATGCATACTTGATTGTTTTTTGTTTTTTTTTCTTTTTAAACAAGGGTATAGTGTCACTTTAAGCTTTAAAAATATATACTGAATGGTAAGGCTGCAGCACAGAGGCAAGCATCTTTCATTACAGGCAAAACACTGTCTTATTTCTTCCATTGCATTCTTCATTTGTAAATGCCATTTAGAGATGAATATAACAAATCAGATATCAGATCTGACCCAGATAGGGTTAAAGCGGAACTGAACTCTCTCAATCAACATTAACTATTTTGAATCCCTATGTTGCTAGCTTTAGTAAACATATAAGAAACGTATATTTACTTGATTTAAACATTTTTTTTGCCATCTAGAGGGTGGGAGGAGGGGCTTTTTCAGCTAAGCACGCCTTCCTGTCTGTGTGCCTGAGCCAAGGTCAGATAGATTCCAGGAAGCAAATGCTACATGAATCATCTAACCTTGCTAAAAATGGCTGCAGCTAGAAATGCTGGGGGTTTGTTTTTCAAAGTGATTTCTCAACAAAATAAAGCATGAACACATGGATGGATGGGTGAGTTTGCTTTAAATATTAAAAATGGATTAAATAAAGTTTTTTTGGTTTGTGGTGCTCAGATACAGTTAAGTTCTGCTTTAAGTTGCTGGTATGTGCATATACTGTAGGCTATTAGACATGATCCAACAAAAATATTCAGGATGGCAAGGGTAGACTATTTATGTGCTGACTTCAGCTGTTTGCTGGTTATAGGTAGGTTGTTTAGCACAGTAACCAAAAAACATCACCCTTCCATAAATGCACCAGTACTGTGGCAAAGGACCTTGGATCTTTGGTATCTCACAGGTCCTATGTGACCATCACCATGGTACAAGGATTATATGAAATGGTAAAGAATGTGCGAAATGTACTTAACCCTATTGTCCACATTGTATAGGAAAACAACTATTACAAAAGTTGAAAGTGAAATATTTAAAAAATACCTGGTAGTTAAGCTGGGCTGTGGAAGCACTATTATACATAAATTGTGTCCATACTTGAAAGAAACAGTGGTACAGTATACAGGGCCAGGGCTAGACTATTCTGCACCCTAGGCAAGACCAATTACCCCCCCCCCAAAAAAAATAACACTTCAAAATTTTTAAAAAACAAAAATGCCTGCGCTAACATGTAAAACAATACAGCAACAATAAAAAATAGCCGCCAGCACAGTTTTTCTGGAACAAAAACAAGTCAAAATCGAAACACCCAAATGCAGCACTAAAAAAAATTCTATATCAGTTCATGTAGTAGTCATAAACATCCAGTTCAAACAGTGCCACTTCACACATAGGTAGATGTACCCAAGGAGATAGGATCCAGCACCAAGAAGAGAGGGGGAGAAACACACTGACCCTAACCAAAACTCCAGCGCTGTTTAACTAAAAACATCCAAACAAACTAGAAATCGTAACGTTCCACCTTCAGTTAAGGTACACATGGATCCAACAAAGTCCCGAACTCCTTAGTGAATATATTTCAAAGCAGAGAAAAAGGGCAAAAGAGAAAGAATCGTCACTGACTTGAAAAATTTATTATAAGCAATCCAAAATACTCACACAACATCTCTTTAAAAATGAGCATGCATACACAGGATAAACATCCAGATTTTCAACCAAGTTTCCAACCAAAGAGATGGCCGACCTTCCAGCATTCCTCGTCACGTGACCCAACTCCTCCCTCTGAGTTTCGGCATGTAAATTATGTCATCAGGGGCCTGGTCACGTGCGGGAAGGCATTGAATATATACTCTATTGGGAGCAAGTAGGAGATAGGAATTTCCTATGTATCAATCCAATCAACAAATGGAGAGCAACATAGGCAACCCCCGTGTAATTATGCACAGGTGTGAATGTCTCCAAGTAAAACAAATGTCAGTGCACCACACACATCTGATAAAAAGGGAAAGGGCGTACCGAAAGTGACGCACATGCATTCCAAAGGCTCGGAAACCAAGCACCGGAAGGGACGCATGTGCGTTCCAAAGACTCGAAAAACAGGAAATACAGGGTCAGATATAGAAAGCGGACACCAGTGTGTTCCAATGATGCCAACACACCAAAACTGATGCTGCACTGAAGTAAATGAATTAATATAAAAAGCTAAAAAACCCATAATAAAAATATACATATGGAAACAGGTATTACAAAAAAATGACAATATTACACAAAATTAACAAGGAGTAAAAACATTAACTGGTATTAATGAAAGCGTTAATATCCCAGTCAATATTGAGGCCCAATGGATGGTAAGAACGTAACCAAAAAATACATTTGGTCTCAAGTTACGAGATATTCCTACGATTGTGACCACCTCTCCAATGAGGAGTTAGTTGATCAAAATCTGGATGTTGTGTGAGTATTTTGGATTGCTTTTAATAAATTTCAAGTCAGTGACGCTGCGCAATGAGATTCTTTCTCTTTTGCCCTTTTTCTCTGCTTTGAGATATATTCGCTAAGGAGTTCGGGACTGTGTTGGATCCATGTGTACCTTTACTGAAAGTGGAACGTTACCATTTCTAGTGTGTTTGGTTGTTTTTGGTTAAACAGCCCTCAAGTGTGTTTCTCCCTCTCTCTTCTTGGTGCTGAATCCTATCTCCTTGGGTACATCTACCTATGTGTGAAGTGGCACTGATTGAACTGGATATTTATGACTACTACATGAACTGATATAGACTTTTTTTAGCACCGCACTTGGGTGTTTCGACTTCAAAATTTTTAAAACAGCACACTCTTTGCATTTCCCGTACACCCCCTATACTGGCAGCACACTCCATGCATTTCCCATACACCCCCTATACTCGCAGCACACTCCATGCATTTCTTATACTTCCCCCTATACTTGCAGCACACTCCATGCATTTCCCATATACCCCCTATACTTGCAGCACACTCTATGTATTTCCCATACTTCCCCGTATACTCGCAGCGCACTACATGCATTTCCCGTACACCCCCTATATTTGCAGCACACTCCATGCATTTTCCATACTTCCCCCATGCTCGCAGCACACTCCATGCTTTTCCCATACACCCCGGATACTCGCAGCACACTCCATGCATTTCCCATACACCCCCTATACTTGCAGCACACTCCATGCATTTCCCATAATTCCCCCTATACTTGCAGCACACTCCATGCATTTCCCATACAACCCCTATACTCGCAACACATTCCACGTATTTCCCATACACCCTCTATATTCGCAGCACCCTCCATGCATTTCCCATACTTCCCCCTATACTCACAGCACACTCTATGCATTTCCCATACACCCCCTATACTCGCATCACACTCCATGCATTTCTCATACACTCCCTATACTCGCAGCACAGTGTACAGATTGCATGTATAGGAGGTTATGTGAAATGCATACAATGAAGTTATCACTGTAGTGACACATATATATAAGTAAAATGAGTGTATAAAAAAGACATTAATGTCTCCATGGAATCTACAACTGCTACTTTGTGTGTAATGTTGGCATCGTTCTTGGATGGGGAGGGGGGGTTATTTATATGTATTGATATCAGCACTGTAGGAGGGACTCCATATACAATGTATATGAATTAATGTAGAGGGGTCAATGTTGGTGAGATGTCAGGTGACCCCCCCATGTATTCTTCAGATTGTTCCAGTATGACCCCAGCAGCTCCTATTAGCCCCCAGCCTTACCTGTGCCACTCGCTGCGATCTCACAGTCACTGCAGCCTGGGGTCTCCTCTTCCTTCTCCTTCTTAGGTCTGGCCTCCAGGGGACTCACTCCCAATCCCTCCATCATCAGGCTTCCCTCCACCAGTCTCCCCGGGTCCCCCTTCTCACTGACAGCAGAGTCCGAGTTCCATCCAGCCTGCTCCCTCCCTGCCAGTCCTCTGGCCTGCACCTCTCCGAACAGACTCCAGCAGCAGGCAGGGGTGGGGGGGGGCTGCTGCTGCTGGCAGGGATCAGGCAACTCAGCCTGGGGTAGGGCGCCCCGCGGTCCTCCTTCTTGTTCAGGATAGCCTGGGTGGAGAAGGAGGTCAGAGTGCCAGAGCCTCACAGCCATCTACAGGGAGGATGAGGAGAAGGATGATGGGGGGGGGGGTCAGGCTGCTGGAAATCACCTCTGAGGATTGAATCACAGGAGAGAAGGCAGATGACAGACCATGTAAGTCACTGGGGGGGGCATTCGCTCCACTTATCCAGGTAAGTCAAGGAATGGGCGCACAGCAACGCCAGGAAATGTTTGCTGTTAGCAACAAACAGAAGGGCCGATCCCAGGATCTCATCTACAGCCTCGTACCAGCGGCTGTGGCTGCACCCTAGGTGGCAGTGCGCCCTTGGTGGCTGCCTAGTTTGCCTTGCTGTAGCACCGGTCCTATGGGGAAAGCAAGTATATGCAGCTGGTAGAGGTAATATCAATGTGCAACTGCTGCTTTGCCCTACATGGACACTAATACACCTAAGAGTGCAATAGTAGACAGATTATGGATATTTGGATATTAAAATATTTTCTTGTACATTTTGAGAATGGATTGCTCCACAGAGCCTTTAGTTGTGGAGGTCAGTGAGGGCTTGCTTTATAGATCATTCTCAATATGTTATGAATATCTAAGAATTTGAATTTTCATAGCGTAGACAAATCTTAATGTCTTACTAAACCCCTATACTGGAATTTTTTATATACTCTTGATATCCCAGCTATAAAAGACACTAACAAGAATACTTTGCAAATGTAATAGTATATTGTTACAAATGCATGTCCATGTGTCACAGCCAGTTTGCAGAATTCCAGAGATCATAATAAGGCATAGGGTTCACAAAATTAAAGAAATGCAGAACATCCTGATAAATAATTTGATTTGCATGGCATAAGCACTATATTCATTCAATCATCTGTTCACAGACATTAATTTATATATTGCATGTAACCATGCCACAAGAAGGAAACCTTTTTCCCCACTGTTAGCTTATTCAGACGTTATTATAACTGAAACTGCTGGATAGGCACATGTGCTAGATGATAGATAAAGGAGGTTAAGAATGTATCTTCCCTACATGTGATGTTAAATGGATGGTCTTAGATATATTGTCCCCCCCACAGATGATACACTGCCCATAGAGTGTGGCAATATGGCCTCTCTGTGCATGTCCCATGCAATTAGACATTTACTCAGGAATGGCAGTGCTCAGGGATGCACCTGAAATCCATCATTGTCACTGCAACACTGCTGGAAGCAAGAGGGTCACTGCATGAGCGCAGCATCAGACAGATGAACTGAAAGATTCTCCTGCTATTGCTGCTGAGATGAAGTGTAACCCACTCAGGAATAAACGCATCTCCCACATCATGGCATACAGAAGTGTACTATGGGCATTAACACTAATAGGAAAAGTATGACAATTCTAAACAGTCTAAATAAATTTCAGAAAGCAGCAATGTGCTTAAAGATATATAGTCTTTTCGGTTTTGTTAACAATAAATTTGTTTAGGATATCCACAGGCATTAACAGCCCTCTAAAAGGGGCAACAGGAGCCAGTGGTAATGGGTAAAATAGGAACAATATTCATCAAACCACTTCAATACTGGACACTTTCACCCCATTCCTGCCCAGGCCAATTTTCAGCTTTCAGCACTGTCACATTTTGAATGACAATTGCGCGGTCATGCAACACTTTAGGCTCCATGCACACGGGACGCTTTTTTAACCTCCCTTGAACTATTTTTTTGACAGCTAGAAACCAACTCTTAAAACGGCAGTTTAACCGCATTTTACATGACGCGTTTAGTGCCGTTTTGCCGTGTTCGCGTCTAGAAGCACTTTCTTTTTTTAAACGACAAACACTTCTAAACGAAACACTGGTAAATGCGAGTTAGGCCTCATTTACACTGCTGCTGGTAAATGGAAGTTTAGAGGCATTTGGGTGTTTTTTTCAGCTGCCCCTGAACTTTCCTCTGTTATCTTATCAGTACATTTTCACAGGGTTGTTTAACCACTTGCCGAGTGCAGTCTGACGGCGACAGAGTGGCTCGTCATCGCAAACCGCCGTCATACGTCGGCGGCTGTGATAACTAGTGCTGTGAAAATTAGTGAATTAACTAGTGAAAATGTTTATTTATATTTTTTTTTGGATTTGGATTTTAGCAAAAAGTAAGAAATTTGGGTTTTTTTGCAAAACTGTCGCTCTTCTTTTGTTTATAGCAGACCAGAAATGAGGCAGTGGTGATCAAATACCACCAAAAGAAAGCTCTATTTGTGGAAAAAATAGGACGCACATTTTGTTTGGGTACAGCGTCGCACGACTGCACAATTGTCAGTTAAAGCGATGCAGTGCCGTATAGCAAAAAGTGCTCTGGTCCTAAAGTGTGAAATCCTTCCGGGGCTGAAGTGGTTAAGGTCGTTTCCAGGCAGTTGAGTTTAAAGGCTTTTTTGGAATGCAGAAAAATGGGTTCAGATGGCAGTTCAGAGGCATTTGAAATGCCAAACAGCTTGTAAACGCGCCTAAACGCGTTTCATTTACAGTCATTTCCATTTGTAAAAAAAAACCTGTTTTTTCTTCAAAAACGCTCCTAGACACAAACGCGCTAAACGCTGCTAAACGCCGCATGCAAAACGCAGCAAAACGGCCGTTTTAGACGCCGGCTTCTAGCTGTCAAAAAAAATCATTCAGGGGAGGTTAACATAGCTTCCCCTGTAAATGGAGCCTAAGGTGTTTAGGCACATTTACAAGCTGTTTCAGGCATTTGGTGTTTCAAATGCCTCTGAACTTCCCTCTGAATGCATTTTATTGCTTTCCAAAAAAAAGCCTCTAATCTTAACTGCCTGGAAATGACTTTAAACAACCCTGTGCAAATGTACTGATAAGATAACATTAGATGGGATAAGATAACATTAGATGTGTTCAGGGGCAGTTGGAAAAAACGCCTAATTTCCTCTAAGCCACAGTGTGCATGAGGCCTTTCCCAAATGAACATTTGTTTATTTTTTTCACACAAATAGAGCTTTCTTTTGGTGGTATTTAATCACCACTGGGTTTTGCATTTTTTGCAAAATAAATGAAAAAATACTGAAAATTTTGAAAAATATTTGTTTCTGTTATAAAATTTTGCAAAGAAATAATCTTTCTTCATAAATTGAGGCCAAAATATATTCTGCTACATTTCTTTGGTGAAAATAACCCAAATCAGTGTATATTACTTAGTCTGTAGAAATGTTCACAAACTATGGTATATACAGTATATCTCAAAATAGATAAATCCTGATGTACTGATGGATCTAATTTCTTAAGGTCCCGAAATGCCAGCACAGTACAAACCCCCCCCCCCCCCCAAATTACCCCTTTTTGGAAAGTAGACGGTTCAAGGTATTGGACATGGCAAGTTTTATGAAGTTGAAATTTTTTGTCACAATTTTTTGGAAAATTAAGAAATAAAAAAAAAGTTTTTTCCTCTTATTTATTTGTACATACGGTCACCAGTGCAATACATCATCATTATAAAACTGGTGTGGCAGTGATCAGAGGCACTGACTGGTGACTGGTGACAGTATTTTTTTAAATATTTTTTTTATTACATTTTTTTCTTTTTCTTAAGATTTTCTTTTACATACTGTGACCAGAGCATTACAGTGTTGCCATAATAACACTGTACTACTCTGGGGAGGTGATCAGGATTTTTTGTTTTTTTTTCACACTATGATTGCTTACGATAATCATTTTTTTAAGCAACCATTTTTTTCTGAATGAAATCCATTCATTCAGTGTGTACTGCTGTATTGAGATTAGTTGTGATTGGCCACAGCTAATCACATGGTACAGATGGGCTGTGATTGGCCCTGTCTGTAACATGTGATCACTGTGACCAATCACAGAGATTAACACAATAGTACACAATGAATTGTATAAATGGAAACCATCCATTGTGTACAATTGTCATGTGATCGGCTGTGATTGGTGACAGTGATCACATGGTATAGGCAGTGACCCGGTACACTGATCTGTAACAGATCAGCCCGTGGGGCATGCACAAGGCTCGATTCTGGGAGGACGTCATATGACTAATGTAATATGACATGTGTATAAATCACAGCGCCATACCATTAATCCACAGCAAATGTAAACCACACAAAATGCAAAAAGATATTTTTGAATAGTAAATGCACACTCCACTCATGAATATGTGCTATAAATAAAGTTCATGTAAGGAACATTATAGTGTCCAAATCTTTTAAAGAAAGTGCTTTGAAGAAACGGAACACGTACGGGGTGCCCGACTAGACAATGTCTAGTCACATGGCCCAGTGACGGATATGGTACACTAGTGACAGTGGTTAGTGTCGGCTAGTGTACTGTTAACATGTGTTACCTACCAAAGGTAAATATGTTAAGTAACACATGATAACACAATTAGAGACACTAACCAGTGTCACTAGTGTACAATGTCTGTCCCGGTTAGTGTCGGGTAGACATGGTACACTAATCGACACCGGTTAGTGTTGATTAGAGTTATGTCGTC
>BLSH010523637.1:1039381-1082665 GCA_018402905.1 Glandirana rugosa
GAGTCTGCAGAATTTCCATTTACTGTAAGGGGGAACTCTGTGAACTCTAAAGTAAAGGGGAACCCGGATTTAATGGGGGATCTGATGTAAAGAGGTGTTGAGATCCCTGATTTAAGGGGGGGGCAGTGTGGACTCTGGTGTAAAGAAGAACTCTGATGCAAGGGGCTCTCTGCTCACCAAAGCTCCCCTCTTACATCACAGTCCACACAGCACCCCTTAAATTTGTTTAACACAGTGGGAGGCAGGAGAGAGGGTGAGCTTACTCACCCCAGGATGGAGGCTCAGGCACACGCTGTCTGCAGCTCTCCTCTTCTGGGTTTAATCTTCTAAAACTCCTGGGGGAAGTGTGGGCGGGGCAGGCACAAGGGTAGAGGAGCGGGATGAGGAGGAGCAGTCCGTCCGTGTCTACGAGCAGAACTGTCAGTGTCAGCGTCTGCTCGGAGGCTGAACTGCGTGTGAGAGAGACACAGAGCTGAGCCCATGCAGCTGCTCGTAGTTCCGCCGGAGGAGACACAGGCATGGCCGCATATTGGTGGGTGGGCAGCGGCCGGTCACTACTTACCTCCCGCTGTGTGACCTAGACATCAACAGGCCATGGAGCTGGCGACCCTGGCCCACCGGGCAAATGCCCAGTCTGCCCTATGGCCAGTCCGAGCCTGCATTCATATCGTATATGCGACATAGTGCCAATATCAGCAGAACATCTCCAACATGACGATTGGTTCTCCTCACTGATTTTACACATATCTACCAGACACCGGTACCATCTTGTCAAGATTTTATAGTTCCTCTCTTGAAGCTTTGCAGATAGTGTCATATTGTGGGTTAAGATAAGTGCTTTATTCCATTCTGCTATGGGAATCTGTCTCTTTAGTTCTTCTTCCCATTTGATTATATATGGTAGCTTGTAGTCCGCTTTACTCTTTACTAATTTCTTATATATATTGGACATTACATGAATAGGTGGGAGTGCTTTGGTGCATTTTACCTACAGTTACCAGCCTTATCCTTTCATTGGGACAATTCTCTGGTCATAAGTTGGTTTCCAGAAGCGCCCTTCATCTCCTCATCCTAATTCAGCAAGCCGTACAGCAAGGTGACTGGCTAGTCTCTATAGACTTAAAAGACGCCTATTCTCACGTGCCGTAGCAGAAGAGTTCCGTAGCAAATACCTCCGGTTCGCGGTCCGGCAAGAACATCTGCAGATCACCTGCCTCCCTTTCAGGCTCTCAACCTAACCCCGAGCCATCTTGAAAGTTCTTCTGGCCGTGGTGGCTCTCATTAGAACAAAAGGAATATGGCTATACCATTATCTCAATGACCTACTGTTGCTATCACAAGACAAGGAGCGACTGCTGATCCACAAAGCTCCAGTCATTGCTACACTGCTTGAGATCGCATAACTCCAGGCATGAGGAACAGCCTCTTCTGGTGGCTACAGCGCAGGAACCTGCTCACGTGCCACTCCATCACCCCCGTCTCATGGGTCATGGTAATGACTGATGCCAGCAGTGCAGGATGGGGGGCATACTGCGGGTCAGAGCTGGCGCAGGGCAGATGGGATTTCCATCTGCACAACCCAGGCTTGAATGTCCTGGAACTACGAGCAGCCTTTTCCACCATTAGGGCCTTCAGTCACCTCCTAAAGAGAGAATCAGCATTGTTAAGAATGGACAACACCACAGCGGCCTCCTACGTGAAGAGACAGAGAGGGACTCTGAGCTCTACTTTATTCCAAGAAGTCAAGGCAGTCATGACATGGGCCAAGAGGAATCTGGTCAACATTTCGGCAGTGTATGTTCCCTGAGCCCAGAACATCCAGACAAATTTCTTGTCTCGTGTGCAACTAGACAACAATGTATGGTCACTTCCCACGGAGACGTTCATGTGGATTCTGCCCTTGGGAATGGACCTGTTCGCACCCCCCTGCAATTTCAAACTCGAGAAGTATTACTCTCGGGGCCACTGCAGCCAGGCCCTCTGGGTGGATGCGTTAACAGATCAATGGAGCTTCAGCAGTGCATATGCCTTTTCCCCATTCCCAGTCATCCTCAGATTCCTGCAGAGACTCTGAGCAGAGGCTATCGAGATAGTGGTAGTAGCACCTTACTGGCCGAGCAGGCCGTAGTTTCCCCTCCTAACCCAGCTCAGCCTTTGGGACCCAGCACCCCTTTCCCTCAGACCGGATCTTCTGTCCCCGGGGGCAGTCTTGCATCCATGCCCAGCGCAATTGAGGCTGATGGTGTGGTTCTTGAGAGGGCAAGGCTAGAAACCCTTGGCCGTGCATCAGGTATCATTTCCACCCTCATGAGTTCGATAAGGGCGAGCACGAACAAAGTCTATGGAAGAATATGGGCCAAGTTTGTGGAGTTCTCATCCTCCATGGGAAGAGCATACAGAGACCCAGGAGTACTGGGAATTCTAGTCAGGACTAGATCTGGTGCTGTCAGTCAGCTCCCTTAGAGTCCACATTCCAGCCCTATCAGCCTTCTCAGGAGTTTCAAGGGCTATTAACCCTCTGGTCCGGCAATTTTTCAGAGGGGCAGCAAGACTCAGGCCCCAAAGAAAGCAGAGATTTCTCAAGTGGGTCTTCCCCTTGTCCTTAACTCACTCTCAGAGCTCAGTACTACGGGAACTGACCCAACTTCTATTAAAGATCTCTCAACAAAGGTGGCCTTCCTCATAGCCATCACATCTGCCAAGAGAGTCTCAGAGATCGGGGCCCTCGGCCACAAAGAACCGTTTCTGACTAGAAAAAAGAGAAACAACCCGCGCTCACTATAAACACAATGCAAGTAATAAATAATAATTTGTAAAAATGAATTAAAATGATTTAGAAGAGGCAGCACGCATAAAACAACAGATCTAAAATTGTCCAGAGATATATGAAAGCAACATATGCAGCGCCAGAAATACGGGTGAGGTAGATAAATATCAGTCCTTCAATTAATGGTGGAATTCATACACTCGTATCAACTATCCTTACAACAACTGTCATGTAGAGAAGGAATAGATGGAGGCTTACCAGATGTTGGTAAAATATACGCAGTGTTTGTAATCGTCAACCAGGTTGTAGCTCATCACATCCACTGGTAGCAGGGAGAGGGTGAAATCTATCCAAAAACGACCTCGGGTGCCGTGGGGGGATGGTCCTGGGTCCTGGTGGTCTGCTCCTCCTGATTTATAAGAGGGGGGGGCTCCAAGGGTTCCTTGGGTCACACGTCCAGTGTTCGGGTATCCCAGTATCCAATATGCATGGGTAAGGAAAAAAAGACCCACAATCGTGTAATACCGTTTAACAAGGTTTATTACAGATACGGGTTAAAATATACTCACATATTCACAATATCAAAAGAGCTCATAAAAAAGGCAGGAGATGGAGGAAACCGACGCGTTTCGGCTCAAAGGGCCGTCATCTGGGGTATTCCCCCTCCTGCCCGAAAAAAGTGCTAGTGTTAGAGCAATTTCTCCTTAGGCGTATGAACTGGCTTTTTGGTATGGATTTTAACCATGATTGATGGTGACAACTGTCTGTGGAGATATAGCCGTTTTTATCAGTGGGTTTGAAATAAGTCATAGTTGTAACATTGCCTGTGCTAATATCAATATTGAGATCGAGAAAATGAATATTTGTAGTGCTGCTTTCCAAAGAAAGAGCTATATTTCTATCATTATTATTCAAGGTGGCAAAAAAGGTGTCAAGAGATTGTTGATCACCGCGCCATAGGAGGAGGATGTCGTCGATATAACGAACCCAAAATATCAATTCGGGTGGGCCACCTGTAAAGATAACATCCTCCTCCCATTTGGCCATAAATAGGTTGGCCAAACTTGGAGCAAATTTGGCCCCCATAGCTACTCCTTTGCATTGTGAAAAAAATTTATTGTCATACCAAAAATAATTATGTGTGGTAGCGAACACAACCAGATTTAAAATAAATTCCTTTTGTATATTTGGTAGACTAGTGTCTTGTGCAAGGTAGTATTTAACTGCTGATAAACCATGATCGTGGGAGATACATGTGTATAGTGAAGATACATCCGCGGTGGCTATGATGTCACCTTTTTGAAGTTGGACATTACTAAGTTTTTTGATAGTATTATTCAAAATGAGGCGTGGAACGCACGCCATTGGCGCCATTTTGACACCTACAATGTGACTTCCGTTTTTGCGGCCCCCTACAGGGGGTAATTTGTGCTTATGATCTGTTACTATAAATGGCATGTTCGGGCAGGAGGGGGAATACCCCAGATGACGGCCCTTTGAGCCGAAACACGTCGGTTTCCTCCATCTCCTGCCTTTTTTATGAGCTCTTTTGATACTGTGAATATGTGAGTATATTTTAACCCGTATCTGTAATAAACCTTGTTAAACGGTATTACACGATTGTGGGTCTTTTTTTCCTTACCCATGCATATTGGATACTGGGATACCCGAACACTGGACGTGTGACCCAAGGAACCCTTGGAGCCCTCCCCCCCTCTTATAAATCAGGAGGAGCAGACCACCAGGACCATCCCCCCACGGCACCCGAGGTCGTTTTTGGATAGATTTCACCCTCTCCCTGCTACCTGGATGTGATGAGCTACAACCTGGTTGACGATTACAAACACTGCGTATATTTTACCAACATCTGGTAAGCCTCCATCTATTCCTTCTCTACATCACAGTTGTTGTAAGGATAGTTGATACGAGTGTATGAATTCCACCATTAATTGAAGGACTGATATTTATCTACCTCACCCGTATTTCTGGCGCTGCATATGTTGCTTTCATAAACCGTTTCTGACTGTTTTTCCAGACTGGGTAGTACTCATACCCATGCTCAACCCAAATCCTAAAGTCACGCCGGTCTTCCATGAAAATCAGGAGATTGTCCTGCTTACATTCAAAGCTCCAGAAGCCTTGGAGGCTCATCCACTGGACGTAGGGGAAACACTAAAAGCTACATTCTCCTTCAAGCTACATCCTCCTTTCGACACTCGGATCATCTGTTCATCTTGTTCTCCTGGAGAAACAGGGGGAAATGTGCATTGTCCAGAACAATCGTGTCCTGAATCATCCAGACTATCCAGCGGACCTATAGGGCTAAGAGCTTGGCTCCTCCGGAGGCGGTGACAGCACATTCGACCAGGGGCATTGCGACTTCCTGGGCAGCGACCCGAGACGTGGCTCCAGACATTATCTGCAGGGCAGCCTTGTGGGCCTTCATCAACACTTTCATGACACATTATTTGTGCAACCTGCATCCTTATCTTCTGTAAACTTTGGTTTAAGTATCTTGTCTGTTGATGGGGCAAATTAAAGCTTTTTGTTGATCAGAAAGCCCGCCCATGTGGTTTGGCTAGTTATTTCCCACATGTAGGCTGCCATGGAGTCTATCAGGAAAATGGAAAATTTCCTATCAAATACTTACCATAATTTTCCTTTCCTGATGGACTCCATGGATCAAGAGTTGGCTAGTTACGGAATGCAGTCTCTAGCCATGAGCTCAAATTTATAGCAATGGGGTCCTATAGCATTGGAGAGGAAGCGGGGTATACTCACACGTAGGCTGCCATGGAGTTCACCATGAAAGGAAAATTACAGTAAGTATTTGATAGGAAATTTTCAGTTTTTAACAGTGACACTTTGTCTTTTGCCACCATGTGCACTGATGTCACGACATTTTTTGTAGTTGGTAACTAGGTTTGCACACATCTCAGGAGGGATTTTGTCCCACTCCTCTTTGCAGATCCTCTCCAAATCATTAAGGTTTCGAGGCTGAAGTTTGGTAACTCAAACCTTCATCTCACTCCACATATTTTCTATGGGTTTAAGGTCTGGAGACTGGCTAGGCCACTCCAGAACCTTAATGTGCTTTTTCTTGAGCCACTTCTTTGTTGCCTTGGCCATGTGTTTTGGGTCATTGCCATGCTGGAATAACCATCCATGACTCATTTTCAATGACCTGGCTGAGGGAAGGAAGTTCTCACCCAAGATTTGACAGTACATGGCCCCGTCTATCATCCCTTTTATGTGGTGAAGTTGTCTTGTCTCCTTAGCAGAAAAACACGCCCCAAAGCATAATGTTTCCACCTCCATGTTTGATGGTGGGGATAGTGTTCTTGGGGTCACAGACAGCATTCCTCTCCAAACACAACAACAAGTTGAGTTTAGATTTTGGTCTCATCTGACCACAACACTTTCACCCAGTTCTCCTTTGAATCATTCAGATGTTCATTAGCAAACTTTAGACGGGCCTGTATATGTGCTTTCTTGAGCAGGAGGACTTTGCAGGGTGCTGCAGGATTTCAGTCCTTCACGGCGTAGTGTGTTACCCCATTGTTTTCTTGGTGTCTATGGTCCCAGCTGCCTTGAGATCATTGACATGATTCTCCCATGTAGTCCTGGGCTGATTCCTCACCGTTCTTATGATCATTGAAATTCCACAAGGTGAGATCTTGCATGGAGCCCCAGACTGAGGGAGATTGACAGTTATTCTGTGTTTCTCCCATTTGCAAATAATTGCACCAACTGTTGTCACCCTCTCACCAAGCTGCTTGGCGATGGTCTTGTAGCCCATTCCAGCCTTGTGTAGGTCTATAATCTTGACCCTGACATCCTTGGACAGCTCTTTGGTCTGGGCCATGGTGGAGAGATTGGAATCTGATTGATTGATTGCTTCTGTGGACAGAGAGTGCTCCTAATCTCAGCTCGTTACCTGTATGGAAAACACCCGGGAGCCAGAAATCTTGCTGATTGATAGGGGATCAAATACTTATTTCACTCATTAAAATGCAAATCAATTTATAACTTTTTTGAAATGCATTTCTTTCGATATTTTTGTTGTTATTCTGTCTCTCACTGTTAAAATAAACCTACCATTAAAAGTATAGACTAATTGTTTCTTTCAGTGGGCAAACGTACAAAATTAGCAGGGGATCAAATACTTTTCCCCCTCACTGTAGTGTTAGATGGACTAGTAGGTTAAGATGAACTTTACATAAGTGAAATTGAAGCATAACTGTAAACACTAAAACCTTTGAAGCAGTTATAGAATCATTTTGTTTTTCTTTTTTGGGATAAAGGTTTTAACTAAATAAATGAATGCTAACCATTGTAAGCACCCCTGCCAGTGTTACATGGTTTGTCTCAACTGCCTATTTTGCTGTAGAACTTGTTCTTTTAAGGGAGCTGAAAAATAACAGCAGGACCAAAAGGTAAAATACTAAAGTAAAGGGAAAATCAAGAGAGCAGGGGTAATCACAAAAATGCACCATCTCCCTTGTAATTTATTTAAAGCATCATTTTAAGGAAAGATGGGATTTCAGGGTGCCAAATTTTCAAAAAAAAGCATTTTTTGGTAAAAAAGTTATTTTTATTTTAACAAATTTAAAATACACATAAAAGACCATTGAGAATGAATCATACAATACAGATACATAGTTGCGCGCTCTACATGTTTCACCTTGTTTTGGCTTCTTCAGGAGAATTATTAACACCATATGCTATTAATTCTATAGAATAGACAAAAAGCATCTTTTAGTATACAGATACATTTAAATATAATATAACCTCCAACTTTTATGCATTTTACATTGGAGACAAGATAAGCAACATAAACATTACTACATCAAACGTTTTTCCCAATATTACAAAACTTTTATACAATATATAAACATTGGTCGACCATAGATGTTCACCACAAAGCAGGGTTGCCAACCGCCAGTAAATTTACTGACAGTTTGTAAAAATCTGTGATTTTTACAACTGTCTATGAATATCAGGGTCTGATAATTTGTCATGCTGTGCTGATTTTTTAGTGTAAACCAATCAAATTACATGATATGGGTATTGCCAGTGTTTCCATGTTGTGTTTGAATATCAATTGCCTTATTTTTTAATGGGAGTTCTGTTATTTTTCAGGTTGCCAGTAAAAAATGTTCTCCGCCAGTAAATTTTCCATGTTTTGCCAGTAAAAAATGCAGCGGGAGGTTGGCAACACTGGGAGCAGCACATAAATGATACCAGTCAGTAGCCAAAGGTCTGAAATCATCTAGTCCAAAGGAATCTCCTTTTGCATATGCTGCAACATTTACGGCCTCAAGCGATAGGGATGGGAATCTGACAAGGTGTTTGAGAGGCATGGCTTATGGCACATCGTCAGGGAACAGGGTCAGCATTAGGTCCAAGTGTAAGCTTCAACCAAGCTCAATGTCTACAAACCCCATCCTGATATCTGCAACCACATACTTGACCAGGTAGATTTTGCTGCTGGAATCGAAGAAAAAATATGCATCAAGTCACCCGCATCCCCTGTGTCTCAATGCCAGCTTGGTAAAATTGCTGGCCTTACAGCTGCTACTGTTTTAGTTGGTGGAGTCTGCCCCCTTCCACAAATGTATGGTCTATGCTGTGTCACAGTGGCATTTCCCCAACCACCAATTTTTCACTCAGAAGTCCACCCTGATCTCCACTTGCATATGGAAGGTAATGTCTCCATATTAGCGAACAATGGGTCAATGGCAGGGTCCACATGGCTACAGATACATGGACCAGCAAACATGGGCAGGAATGTTACATCTCATTAACAACACACTGTGTCAATTTGCTGGCATCTGAGAAAGCAACAAACACAGGGCACACCACTGGAGCTGGTGGTGTCATCCCATGTTGTGAAGGTGGCAGCTCAGTCACTGCTACCTCCTCCACCTCAATGGCTTCTTCCAGTGGATCTCCAGAACCACTAGTCCTACATAAGCAGCTAAAAGGTTACACAATGGCCAATGCAAAGTACTAACTCACTGGTTTGCAGCCAGTATGTCTGGGGAACAGGAATTACACTGGGTCTGAGATTCTGTAAGCTATGCAAAGGCAGGCCAAGAGCTGACCCCATGCCACCTTAAGGAAACATTATGTGTGACAATAGCACCAACATGCTGTCTTCCCTTCAGAAAGGAAAGTTCACACACATGCTATGCCTGGCATATGCCCTCAACCTGGTGGCACAGTGGTTTTTAGTTTAGTTACCTGGCTTCCATGATGTGCATGTGGCCACTTCAGGTGGTCCTACCCAGCCACTGCTCTGCTGCCCAAAATTCACCAACAACACAAGCTGCCTGCTAACCACCTAATATGCAGTGGTGTAGCTCGGCCTTGGCCATACTTTAGTGGCCACATAAGCAATTGAGTACTTTTGCGAATTAGGGTCAAGGACTGTCTTTGGGTATTTTTCACCCATCATGTCAGTGGCCCCTAATTCAGGATGTGTGTACCGTGTTGTCACTGTTTGAAGAGCCAGCGATAGGATCCCTCTATCCTGCTAGAGAAAATCCTTCCTGGTCAAAAGACTGGGCACTGGAAGCATAGTAGTAAGAGGAATAGAAGGATTTCCTGCTGTCTCAGAGCCCACTATATCTTGACTCAAACTTCAGTCATCAGAGAAGCACAAAGAAGAGGAGGGTTGCAGTGCTGGCAGGAGGAGGAGGACATGGGGCGGACCTATGTGTGTTAAATCCCCCTCAAACACTGGAAGTTGTACCTGGGTGGGGTGAGATGGTTAAGGACATCATTGCCTTTAGTAGCACTGAGAGCCCAGGTTACTTTGTCACTGGCAATTTTTGGTATATAGGTTCATTCATGCTGCAGTGCCTATGCAAGGGCTTCAGGATTCAGGCCATCAATGAGAGGAACCATTTGCTACAGTACCTTCAGGCCCATCAGCCAAGACCTTCAGAACTTTTGCTTTGAGAATCCCTGCCAGTGTTTCCAATAGCACTCACAGAATGAGTACTAGTATTTCCAATGCTGCAGGGAGTGTCATTTGACCTAGATGGGTATTGAAGCATCAGCCCTTGGAGGGCAGAATGCATTTAAGCTACCAGGCTGCTCTGTGACCAGTGTATTTTTAAAACTCACATTTGGTGCCATGGTGGTTTTGCAACAGAAGAAAAAGCCTCCTGTACCAAGACAGTTGAACCAGTCCTGGATCAGCAATGAGTACCGAACCCCTGCAGCTGATGTCAACAATTACATTATTTGAACCCAACAAAACCCCAAAACCATTCATATACAATACAGCATTACTATCTCTTTTTGCTGATGCTATGCCACATTATCATCCTCTGCCACCACTACTGGCCTGCCATTTATTACCATCTCCAGCCACCATTACTATTTCCTGCCATTGTAAACAGTAGCCGGATCACACTAACTCCCAAACCTCAGATCCTCCACACCGCGCCACAAACTTAAATTTAAAATTATGTTAAACATAAAGATACAAAAGCCTGCCGCAGCCACTATTATAACAAAAGCATTGTAAAACCTTCTTTACCATGGCAATATATGATAAAAAACGGCGCTCAATGACACCTAAAAAGCTTTAGCACTATAATATACATGTGTGGTAACACGTCACCCAGAGATTTAGTGGTGCACAAATAAATAGTAGAGAAAGGAAGTCCAAACATATGAAAATTTCCAAGCTTGGTACTGTAAATAATAGTCCTGTAGGTAAACAAATTGAAAGAGCTTGTCACCACACCACGTGTATAACAGACTGTGACACCTCTCCCCACACAGTGTGATATCGCCAACAGAAGCAAACTTTATTCAAAAGATCCGTCCCCCCCAGGTAGTGCACTTACAAAAAACAAATGCTCTCTCACCTGACCCACAGAGTTCCCACAGCTTGGAGCCTCGCTTGACGTCAGAACGTCCTCCCAGGAATAAAGTTTGCTTTTATTGGCGATATCACACTATGTGCCGTCTCCTCTTTTTTCACTATGACCGGATGTTGAACATTACACTTTGCTGACCAATGAGTGGATGTCCATCGTATATGAGACAAGGCATTGGAAGTTGGTGAGTGTACATCTATGTTGGGAGAGGTGTCACAGTCTGTTATACACATGGTGTGGTGACAAGTTCTTCAAATTAGTTTACCTACAGGACCAAGCTTGGAAATTATCATATGTTTGGACTTACTTTCGCTGCCATTTATTTGTGCACCACTGAATCTCTGGGTGACATTTTACCACACATGTATATTATAGTGCTATTATATTATTATTATAGTGCTAAAGCTTTTTAGATGTCAAGGAGTGCCACTTTCTACCGTATATTGCCATGGTAAAGAAGGTTTTATTTCCTGCCATTGCTTCAGGTCTGCCTGCATTACCATATTGTGCTGCCTCTACAGCTCTAGTTTGTTTTTTGGCACTAACTTGGAAAGTTTTTATGTGGGCTCATTCCTGCATAGCACCTTAATGTTTGTGGTGTATTATGATGTTCCAGCAATGTCAAGGTGCCTCACCTAATGTTTACAAAGCTCTTCCTCAGCTGTAAAATTTATAGCGCTTGATGCAGGCCAAATCCTGCCATTTTAGCCTATTCTCATGCTCCATCAATCCAGAATATTTGTGGCTATTGTCTCTTTGAAATGGTGTTATCTAAAAGTGAGTTTTCCTTAAAACTTGCCTGGTTTCTTCACAGTAAAATGCAGGGCTGGTGAAAGTATTTACAGTGCATTGAAAAATTATTCATACCCCTTGACATTTTCCACATTTTGTAATGTTACAACCAAAAACATAAATTAGTAAATAGAATCCACCTGTGTGTAATTTAATCTCAGTATAAATACAGCTGTTCTGTGAAGCCCACATCACACAGGTCAAGGATAAAATTATGGAGAAGTTTAAAGCAGGGTTAGGTTATAAAAAAATATCCCAAGCTTTTAACATCTCAAGGAGCACTGTTCAATCCATCATCTGAAAATGGAAAGAGTATGGCACAACTGCAAACCTACCAGGACATGGTCCTCCACCTAATCTGACAGGCCAGGCAAGGAGAGCATTAATCAGAGAAGCAGCAAAGATGCCCATGGTAACTCTGGTGGGAGAATCTGTCCACAGGACAACTATTAGTCATGGACTCCACAAATCTGGCCTTTATGGAAGAGTGGCAAGTAGAAAGCCATTGCTGAAAGAAAGCCATACGAAGTCCCATTTGCAGTTTGCGAGAAGCCATGTGGGGGAGACAGCAAACATGTGGAAGAAGGTGCTCTGGTCAGATGAGACAAAAATTGAACTTTTTGGCCCTAAAGTAAAACGCTATGTGTGATGGAAAACGAACACTGCACATCACCCTGAACACACCATCCCCACTGTGAAACGTGGTGGTGGCAGCATCATGTTGTGGGGATGCTTTTCTTCAGCAGGGACAGGAAAGCTGGGTCAGGGTTGATGGGAAGATGGATGGAGCTAAATACAGAGCAATCTTAGAAGAAAACCTGTTAGAATCTGCAAAAGACTTGAGACTGGGGCGGAGGTTCACCTTCCAGCAGGACAGTGACCCTAAACATACAGCCAGAGCTACAATGGAATGGTTTAGATCAAAGCATATTCATGTGTTAGAATGGTCCAATCAAAATCCAGACCTAAATCCAATTGAGAATCTGTGGCAAGACTTGAAAACTGCTGTTCACAGGTGCTTTTCATCCAATCTAACAGAGCTTGAGCTATTTTGGAAAGAAGAATGGGCAAAAATTTCACTCTGTAAATGTGCCAATCTGCTAGAGACATACCCAAAAAAACTTGCAGCTGTAATTTCAGTGAAAGGTAGTTCTACAAAGTATTGATTCAGGGGGGCTGAATACAAATGCACGCCACACTTTTCCCATACTTATTTGTAAAAATTTTGAAAACCATTTATCCCTTTCCTTCCACTTCACAATTATGTGCCACTTTTTGTTGGTCTATCACATAAATTCCCAATAAAATACATTTACGTTTTTTTTGTCCAGGTTTATTTTTAGCCACTAGTTGAGAGATTTAGCTTTATTTTTTTAAGTTAAAAACTGGCAGATATTACAGCTGTTCTGGGCTATTTCTGCTAAAAAAAAACGTGTTGCAGCAAAAACTACCTAAAAATAGCTATATTATCAAGTTAATCACATAGGGGTGCTCATGCTTTATGTAAGTCTTGCCATAATGTACAATTAAATAATGTATTACACATAATTATTCTGTGATGCCAGAATATGGTGTTGTTGATGCTGTCCTGGAGAATTGTACTGTCCTTTAGCCCTATATATAGAATAAAGGCATCTCTGAAGCATGGAATTTGAAGTATTTGTATTTTTCCCAAATCACTCTTAAAGTCACGTAAAATGGAGAGCCTGCACGTCACTGAATGGTATTTATTAATTTTTTTTTGCATTGGTACACATCCCTTCTGTCAGTGCCCTCCTCCTCATGCCCTTTGTCAATTTCTTGACTATTCGTTTTGAAAATGGACAGGAATTACCCTAAAAATAAATCTCCCATTGACTCAGTGGGTGTCACATTACAGTTTACAATTGGCAAATTTTTCTATGACCTACTAAACTTGGACAGCTTTCCTCATCACTAAACAAGATTCACCCCCTATAGACATTAATAAGGTTTGCCATAAAGTTTGCAAACTTCAAGCAAAATATATGAAGTTTTTCCCAAACCAAACCCAGCCACATGATTTCATCTCTAAATATTACATTGTATTTGCATTGTTTCATTCAAGTGCAGATCAAATGATGATCTAATCTGCATGTGAGGTAAGTCAAAGCAACTTTAAAAATTAAAAAAAAGTTAAATTGTAGCTATTTAACCCATTGGTAATCCTTAGGGAATTCTTATCAGCTCTATTTAACGTCTTCCTGTTCTTCTCAATGTAGATATTTTTCTGATCATTTTTTAATGTCTGTTTTTTAACATGAATGTTTTTTTTCTATTTAATTTGTCTCATTCAGTTATTTTTGTAGTGTCCAAACTTTATTTTAATAACAATGCCATGCTCTGCACCAGAAACATAATTTTAATTTTATTACAAAAACGATAAATTACATTAACATTTTAACTTTTCTTCTACAGAAATTGTCTTAAAGCTATCACTGGTCAAACTAAAGAAAGCCAACATTTTTTGGTTTGTTATTATTTGTATACAGATTACATTTAAAATAAAAGCATATTTCCAAGGTAAGATTAATAAAATAAAGATTTATGTATTACTGAATTATCTTTTCGCCCAGCACTGGCCTGTATGATCGGCTGATCACATGATAATCAATCACAGTGGGAACTTGCACTCTGAGTCATCCCTGCTAGTTAAACCCACAAAGTGAAATGGAATGAGCTGATTAGACAATATTGACGGGAGCCGCATGCATCCAAAAGTAACGAATGGAAAGAAATGAATTTCAGATTCATTTGTTCTGTTATGATTCAGAGATTGTGATAGATCCACCTCCATCCAACCCAAACACAATAAGTACAAATTATCTTATTTCACTTTTATACCTTACTGTATTTATTGCAATATGGTTTCATTTCATATGTAGTGCATTTTTTATAATAATGGAAAATATTAATGCAAAAAGAATCGGCTGATTATACAAGAGTCAAAGACTGCCATGCCACTCTCATCTGAATAAAACAAATTAATCCCAGTTAATACATATTAATTTGTTATGTTATTAAAGTGATATTAAAGTCTTGTTTTTCTTTTTTGCTTAAAAATAACAAACTTGTCATACTTACCTGCTCTGTGCAGTGGTTTGGCACAGAGCAGCCCAGATCCTCCTCTTCTTGGGTCCCTCGCCAGTGCTCCTGGAACCCCTCTCACATGCTAAGGGTCCCCATAGCAAGCAGCTTGCTAAGAGGGCAACCAAGCTGAGCCTCTGCTCTGTATGTCCATTCAGACATGGAGCCACGGCTCAGCCCTCACCCCTTTATCTTTTCATTGGCTCACTGACTTTGATTGACAGCAGTTGGAGTCAATGGCACCCCCTGCTGTCTCAGCCAATGAGGAGGGAGAGTCCTGAACAGCTGAGGCTCTCATGTAACATCACTGGAACTAGATGGGGCTCAGGTAAGTATTAGGGAGGCTGAAGGGGCTGCTGCAAACAGAAGGTTTTTTTTTATCTTAATGCATAGAATGCATTAAGATAAAAAAAAACCTACTGCCTTTAGAACCACTTTAAGTTGAATTCATGTTCCCATTCCCAACTGACTTGTTGTATGTGGGCCATGCATATACACATTAAACGACTGGTTTCTTAAGGCCAACTCCAATGCAAAAAGAATCCTATTAAAATATTAACCTACACTCACTAGGATAAAAATGAATGGATCAGAATCAATTCGGATCATTCATTATGTCAACATAATATTTTGGATACTTCAAACATTAACAAAAGGCCCAAACGATTGCAATATTTCGCCCAAATGAAATGAATGAATACAAATAAATTCCTTTTTTTTGTTATAACTAATTTCGGATTCATTGAAGTACATTACTATTGTTATCCGGATAATCAAATACATCCAAATACATCCAAACCTCAGAATCACGCAAATTTCATGCAAGTTTGTGTGTAACTGATAAACAGCTTGATTGTGTGCCATTGATTTCACTTCCTTTGATGGGCTCTGGGTCATCAGTCCAACACTGGTGGGAAGCACTTGTACCACCTGAGAATTTTTGCCAATGTAAAAGATGTTGGGAAAGCTACCCATTCACTTGAAAGGGAAAAACTTCCAATACTCTTGGTGTTTGACTTCAGCCCAAGTCTGTAAACAGTTTTGTGATAATAAAGTATACCACTGTATAAACTGTATGGTTTATACTGTAATAATGTGCTCAATGTGTGTGAGATAAAGTATATAAGTTGCTGCAGACACCCCTTGTGTTCCCACAAGTAGGTATTAGAATAAATATAACTGGTTTTGCGCAACCTATGCGTTAGGTTCAAACATATATCAAACAATCCAATCAATAAAACAATATTAAATAGTAAAGTGATCAAAATGACATCACAAATAGGTGCATACTCCTCCTTTAGTCCATATTCCAAGTGTGCACTAAACATTAACGTGCATAATAGTTCATAAATGCTATGGTGAATAGATGTGATATTCCACTTTCTTCTATATAATAATTCTTGTATGAAATATTGTGAATAAATGGTGTGCTTCTCACTCCTTGTTACACCTAAGTGCTTCCAGTGCTCTCACCCTGAGTAATCAAAAACGGCTTTTGATTACTATTGAATCAGTCTCCAATGTTAGTTCAGTCCTGGTTCAGTCCTAGAAGTTTCCTTTAGTTGTGGAGTAGCGGTCCCTTTAAGGCGCCGTTTGCTGCATGTGTCTGTATGTTAGGGCAAAACACAATGAACTCCCATAGTGTAGCATTTAGATAAAAATCAATTTTATTGTAAAAAAATAGAGACTCTTACTTCAAAGCACTAACCAAAACTCCCTCGGTATCTCTGATACTCAGTGTGTATGGTCTCTGACATCACTTCTGGTCCGGGATGCCCTACGCATTACGTCACATCACATGACTTCATCAGAGGATCCGGATTGGATGGAATTGATGTCATTTATCTCCTAGAGGCTAGAAATCATTAGCACCCTTCAGGAACACTGAATAACCACACTATCCTAGGGACTGAACCAGGACTGAACTAACATCGATGAAGACTGATTCAATAGTAATCAAAAGGCATTTTTGATTACTCACTAAGGTGAGAGCACTGGGAGCACATAGGTGTAACAAGGAGTGAGAAGCACACCATTTATTCACAATTTGTCACACAAAAATTATTATATAGAAGCAAGTGGATTATCACGTCTATTCACCTTTGCATTTATAAACTATTTTGCACATTAATGTTTAGTGCACACTTGGAATATGGACTAAAGGAGGAGTATGCACCTATTTGTGATGTCATTTTGATCACTTTATTATTTAACCACTTCAGCTCTGGAAGGTTTTACCCCCTTTCTGACCAGGCAACTTTTTGCGATACTGCACTGCATTGCATTAACTGACAACTGTGCGGTCCGGTTTTATTTTTTGCGATATAAACAAAAAATACCGACAATTTTGAAAAAAACAAAACAATATTTTTTACTTTCTGCTATTAACCACTTCAGCCCCAGAAGGATCTGCGACTTTTATCAGGACTGTGATATTGGGGCAGACATGTCGGACATTTTTGACATTTTCTTGGGACCAATGACATTTATACAGCGATCAGAAATGTAAATATCCACTGATTACTGTATAAATGTCTTTGGCAGTGAAGGGGTTAACCTGCAGGGGGCAGGGAAGGGGTTAACTGTGTTCTCTAGGCGTGTTCTAACTGTGTGGGGGCTGGGCTACCATGGGCATAAGAGATCTAACTGATCCCAGTGGCAGGGATCAGTAGACCTCTTACATGCCCACTGACAGAGCGGGGAACGGCTGCGTTTACATCGGTGGTTCCCCATTCTTTCCCTCTGGCAGGTCATTGCGGCTCGCTGGCGGACATCGGGTCCACCCGAGCCGCGGCGCACTCCTCCAGAGTGCGGCAGGCATGAGAACGCGCCGCCGGCAGCGTGCTCCCGCCCACTAACTGAGCATGCGCTGATTGGCGCTTATATACGGCGATTCGCAAGACAGTGCCACACTGCCGCCATACATATGCAGTACGCGGTCAGGAAGTGGTTAAATTAGGTTACTCCAAATGAATAAAATATAAAACTGAAGGGACCTAGATATACTAGTACCTGTTTAATTATTTAAGTAGAAGTAAATATCCAATCTTACAGCATATGAGAGATGAACCAGGCACTCATAGACAAGCAGCATTTTTATTCTACATATTAAATTAAGCAAGCTTAGATTTATCAGATAGTCTTCCTTATATTACTTTAAAAATAGACATATGATATGAAAGAACCAGATATTATTGTGTTGTGCTGTTTTGTAATGATATGATTGAAAACAAAACTGGTTGCCAATGCAAATCCCTTGTAGTGATGCCTTAGCGCACAGCACTGTAGTCTCACCACAGGAATAGTTAATGAAACATTCATGTGTATGACACTCTTCTCATGCTAACTCCTCCAGGCAGTGCTATCGAGTAGCGAGTTGTTCAAAAACAAAATGGGATGAGATCAAACTAATATTTCAGTGAACTCTGGCAAATGTATAGATAATCAGAAAAGCATCTGCACTATAATTAATACAGTCGCTGCAGTGTTCCACATGTTTGTGTCAGCAATTCCACGTAGAGGTAGGTTTGGCTGTAGAAAACAATATTTTATAAAAATGCAATCTTGTATATATGTTACATTTTGGATGCTGCAACATACTGTCACAGGGCATTTTTAAAATGAGAATGAATAAGCAGAGGTTAATGATCTTGAGATACAGCTGAGATTTATGCAAATCATGACTTTTACTGTTAAAATCGAGCTTGGTCCTGCCTTTCAACTTCCTCTTGGTCAATAAAGCTAGGACTTAACTCACCCTCTTCGGAACTTGTGTATACCTTTACCTGATGCATAAAAAACAGATGATGAGCCTATATTTAGGCCTCATGCACACTGGGCATTATACAAATGCCAGTAGCATTGCCGCAATAAAACGGCAAGTTTTGGCATTTTTTTTCATTGGCGGCTTTTAGCCTTTTGCCACCTTAGTGGGTTTTTTGCAAGAAAACACCTCTCTGCTATTTTTAACTCCCACTTTCCCACAATGCTTGAGCCTCAAAAACACTCAGAAATGTATTTCCATGTTTTACAGCGTTTTTCAATGTTAAAGTGTTTTTTGCAGCTGAAAAACTCCTGTTGAAATGCAGTAGTTCTGTTTTTTTTCCAACCTGAAAACACCCCTACCAAAAAAATGCTAATAAAGCCTATGTGTGCATGGACACATAGGATAACATGCTGAGGAGGTTACTGGCTGCAGAAAAAAATGCCTAACGCCAAAAACAGCAGCTGTAAAAACGTCCAGTGTGCAGGAGGCCTAACTTTGTCACTTTGATGGAGCAGGTGAGGTTTTCATCCAGCTCTCCACCCCTTCTGATCTTAGTGTTGCATTTTTGCAGTCCTTGCATACTCAGACCCTAATGCTGGGTATTTGTTGCACAACCCTGATGGACTTATGTCCCCTGGCTCCATGTCATAGTGCCTATGCCCCTTCAGCTCACTACACCCATGGGCATTCCTCACACAGCTGCCCACTAATTCCATTAAGGGACTTTGCAGTGATTTATGTGTGTTAGGGTGGATGTGAGTGTGGATGACGTCCGGACTTTTATTTTATTTATTTTTTCATTTTTTCATCTATTTCTTTTGTTTGGTATTTGACAACGTTGTCATTTTGTGTGGTAGAGGGAATATGGTTTAATCAATTTTTGCTGTTTTACATTTTGATACTGATCACTAATAAAATTATACATATTTTTGTAATTTATTGTTTGACTGCTTTGTCCTTATCCATACCCCGGTGGCTTAATATATGGCACTTATGGACAGCCTGATGTGCTGTTCATTCCTTTGTTTCATATATGTGTTTTTAGGCCATATACCCCAGGTAAAATTTCTCCTGAGTGGGTAGTTTGGAGATGTGTTAATTACCCTCCTTGGTCCACATTCATTTGATTCTTTTTTGCCCCCGTCCCTTACCCTGGATAGACCTACTACCTTTGAAAATGTACAGTTGCAAGAAAAAGTATGTGAACCCTTTGAAATGATATGGATTTCTGCACAAATTGGTCATAAAATGTGATCTGATCTTCATCTATGTTACAACAATTGACAATCACAATCTGCTTAAACTAATAACACACAAAGAATTTAATTTGACCATGTTTTTATTGAACACACCATGTAAACATTCACAGTGCAGGTGGAAAACAGTATGTGAACCCTTGGATTTAATAACTGGTTGAACCTCCTTTGGCAGCAATAACTTCAACCAAATGTTTCCTGTAGTTGCAGATCAGACGTGCACAACGGTCAGGTAATTCTTGACCATTCCTCTTTACAGAACTGTTTCAGTTCAGCAATATTCTTGGGATGTCTGGTGTGAATCACTTTTTTGAGGTCATGCCACAGCATCTCAATTGGGTTGGGGTCAGCACTCTGATTGGGCCACTCCAGAAGTTTCTTCTGTTTAAGCCATTCTGTTGTTGATTTACTTCTATGCTTTGGGTCGTTGTCCTGTTGCAACACCCATCTTCTGCTGAGCTTCAGCTGCTGGACAGATGGCCTTAAGCTCTCCTGCAAAATGTCTTGATAAACTTGGGAATTCATTTTTCCTTCGATGATAGCAATCCTTCCAGGCCCTGATGCAGCGAAGCAGCCCCAAACCATGATGCCCCCACCACCATACTTCACCGTTGGGATGAGGTTTTGATGTTAGTGTGCTGTGCCTCTTTTTCTCCACACATAGTGTTGTGTGTGTCTTCCAAACAACTCAACTTTGGTTTCATCTGTCCACAAAATATTTTGCCAGTACTGCTGTGGAACATCCAGGTGCTCTTGTGCAAACTGTAAACGTGCAGCAATTTTTTTTTTGGACAGCAGTGCCTTCCTCTGTGGTATCCTCCCATGAAATCCATTCTTGTTTAGTGTTTTAGGTATTGTAGGTTCGCTAACAGGGATGTTAGCATATGCCAGAGACTTTTGTAAGTCTTTAGCTGACACTCTAGGATTCTTCTTCACCTCATTGAGAAGTCTGCGCTGTGCTCTTGCAGTCATCTTTACAGGACGGCCACTCCTAGGGAGAGTAGCGGCAGAGCTGAACTTTCTCCATTTATAGACAATTTGTCTTACCCTGGACTGATGAACAGCAAGGCTTTTGGAGATACTTTTATAACCCTTGCCAGCTTTATGCAAGTCAACAATTCTTAATTGTAGGTCTTCTGGGAGCTCTTTTGGGCGAGGCATCATTCACATCAGGCAATGCTTCTTGTGAAAAGCAAACCCAGAACTGGTGTGTGTTTTTTATAGGGCAGGGCAGCTGTAACCAACACCTCCAATCTCATCTCATTGATTGGACTCCAGTTGGCTGACACCTCACTCCAATTAGCTCTTGGAGATGCCATTAGTCTAGGGGTTCACATACTTTTTCCACCTGCACTGTGAATGTTTACATGTTGTGTTCAATAAAAACATGGCAACATTTAATTCTTTGTGTGTTATTAGTTTAAGCAGACTGATTGTCTATTGTTGTGACTTAGATGAAGATCAGATCACATTTTATGACCAATTTGTGCATAAATCCATATCATTCCAAAGGGTTCACATACTTTTTCTTGCAACTGTATGTGCTCAAGGGCCCTATCAATCCCATTTAATTTCTTCCCTATACAAAATCCTCCACGAGGTAAGCCCTCTCACGGGAGTAACCCACCTCTATATGCAGAAATGGGCACATATTCTTCAAAGGCCTATCCCACTTCACCTCTGGGATAAGATTTGGATGTCTGCCTTTAAATTGTCTAGATGTGTGGTGCAGAGAGACTATTTTAAAGATATTAATGTTCTGGTACAAGATCCCAGAGGTGATACGTCGCCAAGTCCCTTCGCTTTCAGGGTTGTGTTGGCGTTGTGGTACTGAGCTGGGTTCACATTATTATATCTTCTGGCAATGTACTCGTATGAAACCATTCTGGACTGATGTTAGATTGTTACTTGTTCAATATATCTTTCCCATTCATTATTTACTAGGCCTTCCATTCTGTCTTACCAAATATGCTAAACGTCTGATTTCCTACATACTACTTGCAGCCCGGAGAGCCTTCTAAACTTCAACTCCTACAGTGGCTTGAAAAAGTATTCATACCCCTTGAAATTTTCCACAATTTGTCATGTTACAACCAAAAATGTAAATGTATTTTATTGGAATTTTATGTGATAGACCAACAGAAAGTGGCACATAATTGTGAAGTGGAAGGAAAATGATAAATGGTTTTCAAAATTTTTTACAAATAAAAAATCTGAAAAATGTGGCATGCATTTGTATTCAGCCCCCTTTACTCTGATACCCCTAGCTAAAATCTAGTGGAACCAATTTAGTAAATAGAATCCACCTGTGTGTAATTTAATCTCAGTATAAATACAGCTGCAATGTGAAGCCCTCAGAGGTATGTTAGAGAACCTTAGTGAACAACCTTAGTGAACAAACAGCGTCATGAAGGCCAAGGAACAGACCAGACAGGTTAGGGATGAAGTTGTGGAGAAGTTTAAAGTAGGGTTAGGTTATAAAATAATATCCCAAATTTTGAACATCTCACGGAGCACTGATCAATCCATCATTCGAAAATGGAAAAAGTATGGCACAGCTGTAAACCTACCAAGATATGGCTGTCCACCTAAACTGACAGGCCGGGCAAGGGAAGCATTAAACAGAGAAGCAGCCAGGCCCATTGTAACTCTGGAAGAGCTGTAGAAACACAGGCTCTTATAGAAGGGACAAATGCATCCGTCAGCCCCCTGCGGTGGAACTTCTCCCCTCCTTCTTGTTTCACAGACTGAACCTAATGTAATGTGCGTAGAGTAGCACAGAAGGATCAAGTTACACTGCATGTCTCATGTGTTTCTGTGTGCATAGAGAGAAAGCCAAAAGAAGAAGCAGTTACAGGAGCCAATCAACGGGACTTTAACAAGCTGCAAAGCATTCTGGAATATGAAGTCACTTTACCAGACAAAGATAGCTTTGTATGGAGTATGGAACTACAATCCTATGCATGCTCTAGAAGAGAGGAGGAGAGAGACAGATACCCTGCAGCAGCCGGCAGGAGAGGGGAGGGGGGAACCCTGTGGATCTGTTGGAACAAACAGAGAGGCCATGAAAGAGCACGGGGCCAGGAAAAAGTACAGGGGGGCTGGAGTGCACACAGGGGCAGCAGAAAGAAACACACACACATAGACACAAACATATACACACAGACACACATATACACACACATATACATGCACACACATACATGCACCCACATATACATGTTAAGAACTACGAGCGCGGAGAGAGAGCACACGGAGGCAGATCACTCCAAAACCAGACGCACGGGCGTTTATTGAAGAACGTTGGGTTACAGATAGCTGGTAGTCCACTCGGCAGAAGATTCCACAGGGTTACAGTCAGCTGGTAGTCCACACGGCAGAAGATTCCACAGGGTTACAGTCAGCTGGTAGTCCACAAGGCAGAAGGTCACACAGCGAGCTCCGCATCCAGTAGACGGTCAGCAGACAAAAGACATAGCAAAGGTTCAGGGACTCCCCCATCAACAGCAGCCCCAGTGGGGAAGTCCAAGCCGAGCGGCAGGGGAAAAGAGGTCCAGAGGGCAGATGTCCTTTACAAACCCATGGTAGGTCCAGGGAGGGCTGTGTGTCCTGGCCGCAGCTTCACTCAAGCAGCAGTTGAAGGACAAATGGAGAAAGCCCCACAGAACTAAAGTCCCCGCAGTGAATAAAACAAAATCAGTCTCAGCCGTTCATCCATCATTTCTCATCTCCCAAGGAGACTTCCAGCCATCATCTCCTCTGTCCAACATTAAAAGTAAAGACTGCCCAGTCTGCCCCCCTTCATGGTCATCTATGGTATTGTGAATGCAGTCACACCTTCTGGTGCCGAGGCGTCTGCATTTTTCCCCAGCATGATATAATCATTTATTCCCTCCTTACTGAGGGAGCCACACACCCGACCCCCTGTGGGGACAAAGGAGCTCACAATCCACACTATGCAGATATGGTGACTGCGTTACTCATGGCACCTGAATTAGAGATTTGCCAGTTTTATAAAACAAAACAAATATTGAAAAGATTGAATATTTCTGACCTTCGTCACAACCCCTCCCCCCTTTCCAAACATGTACCTGCAAAAGGCCTCAACAGGCCTTGTGCATAGAGTACATGTACAAGTTCCAGAGCACAACCATCTAAGTATCTGTAGAATTGCTTGTTATCTGAAGGCCACATGGGTAGTGGAGCTCCTTCCAGCAGGGCATCACATTGGAGGAAGGAGATTGTTGGCTTGTGGACACCTTAGAAGCCCTGTGAGGATAATTTGGTCTCCTAACATTATCTCTCCACCAAACGGAAGCTGTGGCGTTCTCCCAAACCCTCCTAGGACAATTGGCCTGTAGGTGCCCCCTCTGTTTGCAGCTATAGCATTGGGGCTGGGGTGCTCTTCCAGTACTTCTCTGCCCATTTCCCAAACCAAGAGATCCTCCCCTAAGCTTTGGGGTGCTGGTGGGATTCACATGAACCTTAACATAGTTAACCGGGTAAATCCTGGATGAATTTACGTCTGTCATCAATTCTGTCCCAGATTTTTGCTCTACGCCCAGAGAGTGTGTCTGGGTCACACTCCCTCGAAACTGGCAATGAAGTTCTCCCAAGTCATTCCCTAGCAGAATGTCCGCAGGTAGTCCTGCCATTACCCCAACAGGACAAAGTTTCTCCCCAAAACCGTAATCCAGGAGAACGGTAGCCTTTGGGATGTGTTTCCTGCCACCCCCAGCTAATTCAATAGAAAATCCAGGGCTTTTCTCAATCGCTGCCGGATTCACCACACAGGGATCAACAATGGTCAGGAAGGCGCCTGTGTCACGAAAGCCAATGACTTTTCGTCCATCTATGCAAACCTCCTGTAAATGTTGCTGCCTTATCTCGGGGTAGCTTAGGGTAAGTGGCTGGACTCCGTAGACTCCTAGAGGGGCGCTGGTTGTGGGTGGAGGCCTCAAATCACTTTGAGATGGTGTAAGGCGCTCTCCTCCTGGCACCAGCACTACACTGGGATCAGGACAAGTGGGTTGCATCTGGGGAGGGTGGACGTTCCTTGGGCACCTAGTCTGGGGTTGCCCAGGTGGTCCACATCTGTAGCATGGGTGGTCCCAGGGTGACCCAGAAGGCCGGGGTTGAGGTGAGATTTCCTCAGAAGATTGGTACATGTCCACATAGTTTACCAGGTTGGGGAAGCTGGGCCCAAGGGTCTTTTTCTTAGCAGGGCAGCTGGCCTGATAGTGACCGGTTTGTCCACAGCTAAAACAGCGTCTCTCTATAGTAGGCCTGAGGGCCCGCTGTGGGGGGGCCAGATTGGGTGAGAGCATTGGCGAACAGGGTGGCACTGCCTGGGGATTCATCTGGCGGTGGGGAGGTATAGAGGGTGCAGATGTGGGGCGGGAAATCCTAGCAACTTGTGGTGCCTCAGCAGCTGACTTTTCCCATTGAGAATTAATCATGAGGGCCTCATCCGCTAAGGCCGCTGCTTCCTCTAGGGTTATGGGTTTTCGTTCACACACCCACTGTCGGAGCTCGGGGGGACACTTGAAAAGGAACTGCTCCTTCAGGATTGCTTGAATAATCTCTTCAGGGGAGGTTGCTTTCTCCCCTGCCAGCCATCGGCGACACGCTAAGGACAGTTTGTGTGCGAACATTTTGAAAGAAGTCTCTGGGAGGTAGGGGGTAGTCCGGAACTGGGCCCGATAGGACTCTGGGGACACTGCATAGTAGTCCAGCACTGCCTTTTTTATATCCTCATAGCTACGTTTCTTTAGAGCATCCATCATTCGGTAGGCCTCAGCAGCCCCTCCGTCCAGAAGTCCTACCACATGGTGGGTCCAGTCTGTGAGCGGAACTTCCAACAGCTCACATTGGTGTTCAAAGTCCTGAAAGAACCCTTCCACATCCCCTGTATGTTCTTGGTAAGGCTTAAAGTCCTTCCTGGAGACTCTTGGGGCTTCCCTTACTACAGGGACTGGTACAGGGGTAGCTGCATGGCTCTTTGCAGCTTCCCACTCTTTTTGTCTCCTTTGTGCCTTCTCAATGGCTGCCAGTTTCCTTTCCACGGTGGCATCCACTCCCAGAATGGCCATCTCTTCTTCGTACCATATGACCCACGGGCTCTTACTGCCTGTGCTGGGAAGTTCTGGTCTGTCTTCACTGGAAAAGGCCGTACCAGCATCTGTGGCAGATTCCTCCTGCCGGCTGGATTCCTCCAGCAACTGGACCAGCTGGTCCTTATTCAGTCCCCTGTGGTTGAGGCCCAGGGTTCTGGCTCTTTCTTGAAGACTGCTTGCTGTCCAATGGCGATACTCTGGGGCCTCGTTGTTCACGCATTCATCATCCATCTCGAGCGCTCTTGTCCCGCCGCTGCCAACCAGTTGTTAAGAACTACGAGCGCGGAGAGAGAGCACATGGAGGCAGATCACTCCAAAACCCGACGCAGGGGCGTTTATTGAAGAACGTTGGGTTACAGATAGCTGGTAGTCCACTCGGCAGAAGATTCCACAGGGTTACAGTCAGCTGGTAGTCCACACGGCAGAAGATTCCACAGGGTTACAGTCAGCTGGTAGTCCACACGGCAGAAGGTCACACTGCGAGCTCCGCATCCAGTAGAAAAGACAAAAGACATAGCAAAGGTTCAGGGACTCCCCCATCAACAGCAGCCCCAGTGGGGAAGTCCAAGCCGAGCGGCAGGGAAAAAGAGGTCCAGAGGGCAGATGTCCTTTACAAACCCATGGTAGGTCCAGGGAGGGCTGTGTGTCCTGGCCGCAGCTTCACTCAAGCAGCAGTTGAAGGACAAATGGAGAAGGCCCCACAGAACTAAAGTCCCCGCAGTGAATAAAACAAAATCAGTCTCAGCCGTTCATCCATCATTTCTCATCTCCCAAGGAGACTTCCAGCCATCATCTCCTCTGTCCAACATTAAAAGTAAAGACTGCCCAGTCTGCCCCCCTTCATGGTCATCTATGGTATTGTGAATGCAGTCACACCTTCTGGTGCCGAGGTGTCTGCATTTTTCCCCAGCATGATATAATCATTTATTCCCTCCTTACTGAGGGAGCCACACACCCGACCCCCTGTGGGGACAAAGGAGCTCACAATCCACACTATGCAGATATGGTGACTGCGTTACCCATGGCACCTGAATTAGAGATTTGCCAGTTTTATAAAACAAAACAAATATTGAAAAGATTGAATATTTCTGACCTTCGTCACAATACACACACACACCCACATAGACATGCAAACATACACACTCACACATATACATGTAGAATTGCAGAAAGCCTTTTAAAAAACGGCATTACCTTCTTCTCTTCCTGAAGGGTACTGCACTATAGGGGGAGACAAAGAGCACAGCACACACTGCTTTCACTTTCATTATAGTAAACAGTATGACTATAACAAGCTCTCCACAGCACCGATCGGCTAAGGAATGGAGAGCTCCATCCGCTCCTCCTTAACCACTTCAGCCCCAGCGCCGTAAATAGACGGCGGCTGCATCCCGGTAACATTTTTTAGAGCGGATGGTCGGCTATCTGGGGATAATGACAGATCCGGCTCGGGAGCCGCTCGATCGTTATCCCCGGCGGCAGGAGGGGACATCCCCCCTCCCGCTGCCTTCCGCCACTCTTCTCCGGCCTCCCGTCCCACTGGGAGACCGAAGCTATGATCCAGCATGTCCGCCAGCTCAGCGGAGACCTGATAGAAACCGGAATCGGCTTTGATCGGGTCTCCTTTGGCAAATTCCGGAAAACAATGTCATAACGTCACTTCCGGTTTACTCGGCGGCTAACGGTGCCAGTTTTAAAAAAATGACAGTATTCAGAATCACTGTTTTTGGCGATCTGAATGCTGTGAAGTGCAAAGGAGGGATGAGGGGTCTTTTAGACCCCCCAGCCGTCCATAAAGAGTACCTGTCACCATATATTACTATCACAAAAAAAAATTTGAAAACGCCACCGTCCCTGCAAGCTAGCGCAGCAAAAAAAAAACGCACACATAAGTCACGCCCGCACATGAAAACAGTGTTCAAACCAGACATGTGAGGTATCCCCGCGATCGACAGAGTGTGAGAAATACTTCTAGCAAATCCTCTGCATCTCTAACCTGGTTACCGTTAAAAATTTTTAAAGCGTCGTCTATGGAGATTTTTAAGTACCGGACTTTGTCGCCATTCCGCGAGTGCGCGCAATTTTTAACCGTAACATGTATGGTATCTATTTACTCGGCGTAACATCCTCTTTCACAATATACAAAAAATTGGGCTAACTTTACTGTTGTCTTATTTTTTAACTCAAAAAAGTGAAATTTTTCCAAAAAAAATCGCACTTGAAAGACCACTGCGCAAATACCGTGTGACAAAAAGTATTGCAACGGTCGCCATTTTATTCTCTAGGGTGTTTGGAAAAAAAATATAATGGTTGGGGGTTCTAAGTAATTTTTTAGCAAAAAAAAAACCTGTTTTTAACTTTTAACCAACAAATGTAAAAAAGGGCCCCGATTGGTAAGTGGTTAACCTAGGTATACAAGGAGCCCTTATGCCCGCCCCTGACTGGAACTTTTATAGTGGTCCCAAAGATGCATACCTTCATAGCCAGCTCTGATGTTGTGGTGTGGTGGGCTTAGGCTACGATTTCATACTAGTCCAACATCAGAGGTTGCAAACATTCCCTCACCAGACAAGGGTCCATACAAGGCGGCAGCAAGCAAGCCTCTACACAGGAAGTGCCAAAACCTGATAATGATCAGAAGGGCCCAACATTCAGGTGGAGCAGAACTTAATTCTTCTGCACATATGTGTTGGCATTTTAAGGTTCCTGCTCTTTATTGCTGTCAACAGTTTTTTCTTTTGTTTGTTAAGGTACCATTTTAGGAAAATAATTCTTCCTATTTGCAGTCTACTAAGGAAGGATTTTTGGTTTGGACAAACTTTGGTATGGACAAATTTATTGCCAGCAAAGGTTTAAAGGGGAAAAATCTGTTTCTTTTAAAGTTGATACAACTTTGAACAGACTATATTAAATAAAGACATTCTTGTTAATATACATATCTAAGCATAATTCTTTTGTAAGGTAATTGATTGTACTAGAGGCTACAACAGATAATGGAATTAAGACTGACTTGATTTAGCTACGATCATAGTATTAACTTTGTACAAGAAGAAAATTATAAAAAATACATCTGGGAAAAGGTCACATTTTAATTTTCTTTAAAATTAATTTGTACTATTTAATCAGTTTTATACTTTATATGATGCAAACTCTAATCACATCAAGATTTGATTTGGAAACTGCTGTAGAAATATCTTCTCTGAAACCTATTTGCCATTACAAAGAAGAGGAATTTTATAATAGATATGACGTATGTAATAATTTACAAGTGCATATACTAAGCAGAGGTTATCCATTTTATATATTTAGATAGACATTGTAAAATATTACAGTACTACAAACAATAAACTTAAGTCTCGACTTACACAACCTTCCCCTCCATTAGATTAATTGATTTTATTCCCTAGTGGATACATTTGAAGTATCACCTTAGTTCCCCCAATTATCAATTAGGTGCTGAGGAGGCTTGTCGCCCCACTTCTATACCTTTTCTTACCCCATTCTCCCTCTCTGCTTTTATTTCTATGCTTTTCCTCGCTGCACTATCTCATTTCCTTTTCTATTCTTTCTTTTCCTTCATTTTCTCAACTACTTATGAATATGCCTTAACACATATGTTTACACCATATAAGGACATAAGATAATGGCTTCCACCTCCGGGGGTGTCCCCTCTCCTCCCGATGAATCCCCGATGTCGGGCCTTCGGGAGAAGGGAGCCCCTATCGCCACTTAATAGTATGTGATCAGACAGGTATTTTCTTATTTTTTATTTTGAATTTAGTTAAGCCCTGTCTCACCATCAGGTTATGACTACCCAAGTATTCGTGAGTTCCAAGACATAGACACCAACCTAGATATTTTGTGTATGTAATACTACAGTGGTAGTGATACCCGATATGCATTATAACTGACGCGGTCTGACCCAAATGTTTTTGAGTGTCTTTTATGCTTTCCTACTATTTGTATTAACAAACTCTTCTGTGAATAAAATTATATTCAACCATAAAATACACAAACAAAAACAATACAAATATATTACAAACAAAAAAGACAAAATGGTGATACAAAAACAAGTCAGAGAAAGTCATACTAATCTCTAGTTTGGGAACCATATATGGTTTTTCTTGGCTGAAAGCTAATCCCCAGGTTTTAGAAAAAATTAAATAGTTGGCTTGGATCAAGCTGGTCCAAACCAACTATTTATTTCACTGGAAAAAGGAATGGCTGCACATCAACTTCGGGTCCAACAAATTTTATTGCAACATTCCATGTAGCATGTCATATGTCCTCACAGGACCAGTCTGCAAACGATGGACATGCTTCATGCATCTCATGTGCACTTAATTAAAGGATGATTAAGTGCACATGAGATACACGAAACATGTCCATCGTTTGCAGACTGGTCCTATGAGGACATATGACATGCTACATGAAATTCACTTGACCCGAAGTTGATGTGCGGCCATTCCTTTTTCCTGTGTTCAGCGGTGGCAAGCCAGGGCGAGCACTCACCTGGGTCCATCAGGGCAGATTTCCTTCATCTGGAACGGTCAGCCTTCTTTTTACAATTATTTACTTCACTACCAGATGCTACGGCTGTGTGCCAAAGCTACTTACAATGTAAATCGCTGTGTTCCGGCAGCAAACAGGAACTTCCCGTCCCATTCTCTAAATAAAATTGCTTCAGGCTGAGCACTGCTCAGCCATTCAAAAGGAGCTTTGTATTTTCTGAATTAATACACAACTTCCTCTGATTAGCTGAGTAAGAGAGGTGGGCAGATTATATCACGATCTCCACCACAGCCAATCAGAGGACGCTTTGTATTCATTCAGAGAATACAAAGCCTTCTGTGCACGGTTGAGCAGAGCTCGCCCGACTTGATTTTGTTCTAAGATCAGGATGGAAAGTTCCTATACCTCTGCCTGAACACAGTGCTGTATACTGTATGTAGCTGAGGTTACATACAGTTTATACAGCGTATACAGCCTTTGCTCAGATGCAGATGCAAGCCCCCACAACTCCCTGGGTTCCTGGACAGGCCCTGGGAAGATACATTTTTTTGTTTCCTTCCCTCAGAAATTCAGAGATGTCACACCAGATGCGGCAGAGGTAGCTGGGCAAGTGAGCTGCAGCCAAGAGAAATGCCCTCCACTGTCAGAACTGGTGTATGGGCAGCTGGGCCAGAGCCTAACAGCACACAGATTCTCCAAAAGGCCCAGGAGTGCCTCCCCCCAACTGCCATCAGAGTACTCCAGTACCAGTGGGGTGGCACTTCATTGTTGAACCTTTTTGGACCTTGTCTACCTCCAGTTGTTCACCTGTGTTACCAGAGCTTCCCTGGACTTCACTGTTAGGAATACTGTCTATGAGGATAATTGCAAGTAGCTGCCACCCTGAACCTGTTTTGTATTATTGCCTCTAACTTTGCACCTGTTTATTAAACTGCAAGTTATAGTTACACTCTGTCTGATCATGTGTCCCTTCTCCTAAAATTCTATGTTGATTAAAGATTCCTGCTGGTCCTTGTGAACTTGTAATGTCAGCCTTGACTGTAACTGGTTAAGAGCTAAATCTCTCCTTTATTTCCTCCTGTTTGTCCATATACCATCTGCCTTTACTTTTTGACTAATACTCATGTGTATCATTGCTTGCATTCCAATCTCTGTCAGTTTATGATTTAATAATTTGGGCTCATGCACACAGGGCATTTTTACAGCTGCTGTTAGGGGCATCTGATGTTTTTATTATCGCCTCTAAATGCCCCTCCATGTTAGCCTATGTGTCCATGCACACATAAACTTTCAGAGGGATTTGGAGGCATAAGCGTTTAGGGGCAATAGAAAAAGACGACCGCCTGTGCATCCAGGAACAGAGTCTGTTGAGCTGTAAAAATGCAAAACGGCAAAAAAAATTTTTTGACGTTTTTACATTATATTACAGGGAGTGTTTTTACTGTAAAATGCCCTAACGCCAAAAAACATGCATAAACGCTAGACAAAGCGCAGCTGAAAGCACATTTTTACAGCTGTTTTTTCCTGGCAGCAGTGCTGGCATTTTTAAATGGAACAAATAAAATTCTAGCGGGACTTTAGAGGTAATGCCTGACAGTCAAGTGTAATAAAATATAATGATTTTTATTGAAAAATTGTTAAAATGAGAACATTTCGAAATATAGGTAAAAAGTACAATCACATAGCACAAAAAAAGTACTTAACCACTTGCCGACCACCGACCGTAGTCTGACGGCGACAGAGTGGCTCGATATCGCAAACCGCCGTCATATGACGGCAGCTGCGATATCTCTCACTGTGAGCGCGCGCTCGTCGCCGGAGGCACGCTCGCACCCTCACTGTGTTCGGGGGGGGGGGGGGCAGGAAACGGGTAGGGTGGACTCGATCACCGCCGGCTACCCGCGATGGCCCCCCGCAGTGAAAGAACGGAGGTCTGTGTAAGTAAACACGGATCTCCGTTCTGTTAGAGGGGGAAGGGCTGTGATCACGGGCTTCCTGTATATGGAAGCCATGATCACTCCCTTCCCCCAGCCAGGCCAGCCCACATACAGTTAGAACACGCCCAGGGAACACATTTAACCCTTAGAGCGCCCCCTCCAGGTTAACCCCATCACTGCCAATGACATTTACACAGTAATCCGTGCATTTTTACAGCACTGATCGCTGCATAAATGCCAATGGTCCCAAAAAAGTGTAAAAATGGTCCGACATGTCCGCTGCAATATCGCAGTACCGCTAAAAATCGCAGATCACCGCCATTACTAGTAAAAAAATAAAAACCCCAGAAATTAATTCTCATCATTCGTAATTGCGGCAACTTTTGCACAAACCAATCAATAAACGCCGATTGCGATTTTTTTTTACCAAAAATATGAGGAAGAATATAAATCGGCCAAAACCGGTGGAAAAAAATGTTTTTTTAAATTTTTTTTTGGATTTGTATTTTAGCAAAAAGTAAGAAATTTGGGTTTTTTTGCAAAATTGTCGCTCTTCTTTTGTTTATAGCGGTGATCAGAAATGACACAGAGGTGATCAAATACCACCAAAAGAAAGCTCTATTTGTGAGAAAAAAAGGACGCAAAATTTGTTTGGGCACAACGTCGCACGACCGCGCAATTGTCAGTTAAAGCGACGCAGTGCGGAATCGCAAAAAGTGCTCTGGTCCTAAAGTGGGAAATCCTTCCGGGGCTGAAGTGGTTAATGTAACATGGAACTCCAACGTTTCAACTTATTATAAGTCTTTTTTGTTCCATGCAAGAGTACATTGAATACACTAAGAAATAAATAACAATGAATATCATACATGTCAAAATACAGCATATATATCATATAATGAAGATAAACAGTGTACACATGTTTATAAATATACATGGATGATAGAGCTGCATGATAATATAAACTTACAGTGCTTAAAGAAGAAAAAAAGGCACCCGCCGACAAATCATTCCACACATGGATATCGACCATATGGGTCAAAACCATTCAGAGGAAGATGAGAGGGTCTCTGTGTGTATATAGTATGTCTAATGGAGTGTAGAGTATAATAACATTAAAAACTGGAAGAAATGCAATCCAATATCTGCACAAAAGGGGGGCAGCAAAATATACTTATTCAGACAGGACTTCTCCCATATGCACAGTAAGTACATTCCTTAAGTGTAAAGAGACCAAGAGTGACATCACAGGTGCAGGGAAAAGTTTCCAACAAAAATTTACTTTTTGTAGGGCTTATTTCCCAAAAAAGGCAAAAGATGCAGAACCCTGTAACCTGTAAGGAACAGGGAGAATATTAAGGGTAAATATAAAATATAAATGCAGACTAAGGAGATTGCTATAGAGACCTAGAAAACAGGTCCCAGCTACCAATACATTGGAGGAAGAAAGGATCCATTTCAAACACATACTTCTAAATTGTGGATTTGTCACTAGTGGATGTTGAGTAGAGAGGAAAAACCCGTCCTTTGTAGTCCAAATGCTGGCAGTGACAGTATCCTCTCTCCAAGAGACGGGTTTTCAACTCAGAGGCCGCTGTTTTTAATTTCTGCTCGTCACTACAGTTACGCCTTAGTCTCAGGTACTGCGAATAGCGAATCAAATTTATTAGGGGCATGGGATGGAAACTTTGAACCTGAAAAATAGCATTCCCAGCAGTGGGTTAGAGATTACAATTTAAAATGCCCTCAGTGTTCACCTTGACCTCCACATCTAGAAAGGTTATTTTGTGATTATTGAACATCATGTTGAAAAATAAATTATAACAATTATCATTCATAGCACTGAGACATTGGTGAAGCAGATCAAGGGGGCCATCCCAAATTAGAAACACATCGTCTATAAATCTTAAAGAAGTTAAGATATGAAACAAGAACTTCGAAACACTCTCTGAGAGCAAAAAATCACGCTCCCACTCCTCCAGGTACAGATTGGCGTAGGAGGGGGCACAGCATGTCCCCATCACTATGCCTTGCACCTGGTGGAAGTGGGAGCCATCAAAAGTGAAGATATTATGTCTAAGGAGAAAGCCAAGCACCCTAACCACAAAGGCTTCTGGATGCTGTAAACTGGATCTAAAGAAGTGTTCAACTACCCGTATGCCCTTTGTGTGTGGGATATAGAAATAGAGGCTTTCTACATAAATGAAGATCTTCAATAAGTTGCAAAATATTAGCTGTATCCTTTACATTAGAGGACAAGCTTACCAGAAAGGGGCGTAAAAAGTAATCCATCCATTTGTTTGCATTCTCAGTTAGATTGGCATTGCCCGAAATTATTGGTCTGCCAGGGGGTTGTGTCTGCCGTTTGCGTATTTTCAGGAGTGTGCAAAAGGAGGGCATGCGTGGATATTTATTATGTACGAAATTTCAAGTGTCATATGAAATGATGCCATTATTTAATGCAACTAAGATCATGGCAGAAAAAGTTTTATCAAAATCTGCAATTTGGGTTTCAGAAACTCTGATATACCAGTTCTTATTATTGAGAATATCCGTACACATTTTATGGTAATCCTCACAGTCCATAACGCTTGGCGATGTTCAATTGAAAGGTTGTCATATGGATGTTTTTTAATAGGTAACTTTTTTTTTCCAAATTAGAACAACTTTTATTGTAGTATTGAATACAAACAGAGATACGTAAATTGTGATACAAAGCATATTAGATATAGAATATCACAAGGGGGTTATGTCCAAATGCATGTATCTTAGGCTAATAGATCAAGCTAACACATCTCTGCATTTAAGAACAACTGTTAACAGGATCATCCTTGAACATTAGATAGTAAACGAATGTTAATAACGACTTGTTAATGAATCAGACCATTTCTTTTCTTAGCATGAATTAATGCTGCTTCTTCCGGACTGTCCAACCACCCCTTCTGGGAACTAGAGGCTGGACAGGGGCGCAGGAGCTAGGCCCACCAGGGCAGCTCCGAAGATTCTCTTGTGCACCTATTGGATTTTGGGTGGTGGGGACCCTATAAATCAGGTGTGTCCTAAGCCAGGCAAATACCAAGGGTGTAAGGAATGAATATCTCCTGTATCCGCTTAAGAGGGGAGGGCAGATAAGGCTTACCTTCAGTCCTCCTTCATCGTGAGGGAATTGTGTTAAGGTATCGGGGTGTGTCTAAGGTAATCTGCATGGTATCTCTAGGACTACCTGGGGTGCCTGTATGTCGAAGTTAGTCCAGTTTCTCGTAATTAGAGAGGCCGAGTACTGGTTTGGCAGGAAGTTGTAAGAGAAGTATATTCCTCAGAAGTTTTAAAATGATGCCAGCAAGCCCAAACGGTTTGGAATTTGTGGGGGGTGTCATTCGCTTGGTGTACCAGGTCTTCCATTTCTTCTATTTTATAAATTTTTTTTAAACCAGTCTTGTGTGGTAGGGGGATTAGGTGATTGCCAAAAGGAGGGGATGGTCAGTTTAGCTGCATTAAGCAAATGGAGCGTAAGAGATTTGCTATAGTGTTTTTGGGGGATTGATGCGTGGGTGAGAAGTCGATCATGTAAGAGGAAATATAAGTCATCAAACTATGTACTTCTGTCCAGAAGGGAGTGATTTTGGGGCAAGACCACCATATGTGTAGGAAAGAACCAATGTCTTTAGAGCAGCGCCAGCATATCGGGGGGACAGCGGGGTAAATTTTGTGTAGCCGTAGGGGCGTTTTATACCATTTTGAGAGGATTTTAAACCCATTTTCTTGGGCTGAGACATTAACTGAACCCCTTGTGTATGTGTGCACAAATGGATTCCCAGTCGTCAGCAGATAAGTCTATGTGAAGATCCCTTTCCCAGGACTTGATATGGGTATTATGTTTGATGTCTATATTGGAGAACAAGATTGAGTATAGCTCGGAGATCATGTGTCTCTGTGGTGAAGACCGCGGGCAGAGCTCTTCGAAGGTCATACGTGGCCTGGCGAATCTTGCTCTGTGTCTAGGGCCGTTTAAAAAATGTTGTAGTTGTCGATAAGTCCAGAAATGCGAGGAGTTGTTAGCGTTCGCCTCTAGGAACTTATCGTAAGATAAAAACTTGCTGTTTGGAAAGAAGAATTCTGCTCGCAGTTCGTGATTAGGATTGATCTCTGGTAAGAGGTGAGTGACTAGACCCGGGGGATGTCAGAGTTGAAAGAAATGGGGGTAAGTGGGCCAGGGGAGGAGGAAATGTTGACGTGTTCACAGCACCGTCTTAGTGTTGTGAGTGTGGGGTGGATCAATGGATGTTGCGAGCACCCTTGAGGGGGGTGATTGTTAGGTAGCCACGGGAGTAGACGCAGGAGGGAAGGCGAAAACGCTTGTTCGATTGAAACCCAGGCTTTTGAGGGGGTATGAACATGCCAGTCTACTATTCTTGTGAGTTGGCATGCCGCTTGTTATTTTGAAAAGTCAGGAAGACCGATGCCACCTTTTGCCTTTGGGGCTACTAGTCTGTCCATGCAAATTCGTGGTGCTTTGTTAGCCCATATGAAGTCTGAGCACGCCTTTCTCAAAGACATGAAGAATGCCTTGGGAGGGGTGATAGGTATCGTTTGCATAATATATAAAATCCTAGGGAGGATATTCATTTTAATTTTAGCGGCTCTGCCAAACCATGAGAGTATATTTGTGGACCATGTTTTTAGGTCTTGATGGATAGATCGCAGAATTGGCATGTCATTTTTAACATAAAGATCAGACAGGTTGGTCGGGAGTTGAATTCCCAAATACGTAATGGCATCGCAATTCCACTTAAAAGGGTAGTTCAATTTGCATTGATGTACGATCGGAGAAGGTAAGGAGATGTTTAAGGCCCTCGACTTTTCAAGGTTAATTTTTATCCCTGCTACTTTATCAAAGCTAGTCAGTACTTGGAGGAAATTAGGTAAGGTAATGTGGGGGTCGGTCAGGAATAATAGAAGGTAACTTTTTTATTGCTTCAGTAACACATTTTACAAATGCAGAACCACCCATGTTCGATTGCAAGGAAGGGAATTTGGATGATTTCCTTTTTAAAGAAGAAGGATCTTTGCATGGATTTCCAGGCCTTGCATCAGATAGTAAAGCCTCCAAATAGATATGATCAATCAAATCAGGTGAATTTTCTTCATCCTCAGAATCGGAGGAAATAGCAGATTGGACCTCCTCATACAAAAGGGTTAAATCTTTAAAGCCTTGCACTCTTGGATAGGGGGCTTATGTTCGGGTTTAGAACTAGGAGATTTTTCAAACGTGAGACGAAGGAGAATTTTGCGTGCAACAAGGTTAACATCTTTTATGGCCATAAACGTGTCTAAATCAGTGGTTGGACAGAAACTCAAGCCAAGGCATAGGACTTGTGTTTCATGTATTGATAATGGGTGTGATGACAAATGAATGACTTTCAGACCCATATCAGAAATGAAAGAGGGTTGGCTTACAAACACACTGGATTTAACTAGTGAGGGACAGGATCTAAAGGGACATGTGTACTAGATAGAGAAGGAGGTGCAAAAATAGGGTAAGGAGTAGTGGCGTGGGCCATAGCGCCTTGACAGGATAGAGTTTGGGAATCATCTCCCATGGATGATCCCTCAGGAAATATGACCGCAGTGGCAGAAGAATTGTTATAAGTCCCAAGACCAAGAGAATTATCTACCACCCACAGTTATGTGTGGAGAGTGCCTTAGGTTCAACAATCCACTTTTTACTGTCCTTCTCTCACAGTGCGTGCGTGACTTTTGCAAAACGCCTTGGTTTCGGTGCTTCTTTGTGAAACCTGTGAAGAAGAAGAGTCAAACATAGAGTGACCGCTCATCTCTGATTAGATTTGAGTGAAGAACGAGCAGTGTGGTGATTGCCACATGTAGTATGTGATTTATCCCAAATGCATGCGTTTTGATTTAAAAAGGCTCTCTTGTCCCTTTCAAATTTCTTGTCCTTGTTAATTAAAATCTGTCAGTTAAATGAGTCCAAATCAGAACTTAGTTTTTGATTGAGCTCTTCAAATTTGGATCTAAAGGTATTTAAAAATACATTAATTTGTTGGATTTCAACACCTAATGTTGAAGCAAGACATGAGGTTATCCTCCCAGCTCTTTTTTAGCTCCTCAGAGACCTTTGGTATATTAGCAAAGATTTGGATCCTTAGACCCACTGGGGTTATATCCTGCTTTAATGTATCTTTCAATTGTAGATTTATGCCAGTGTAATGACGACTTTTTCTCCAATAATTTTCTCAAAATAAAGAAAGTGGAGGAAAGGACGGTTGTAGGATTGACAGTATTACTGAATGATTGTTCATGTTTGGACATAGTGTCCTCCCCATTAGAGAGATAAGAATCAGCCATATTGGATGGTGGAATGGGTGGGGAGAAAAAAAGGAGGGGGGGGGAGTTGCAGCCTTCAAGCAAGAACCAGGAAGCTATCAAAAAATGCCAACAGAGGACAGTGATAAAGAGATAAGTGCTACCACTCATGTATTGAGAAAAATAAAAAAAATCAGTGTACCCCGGGCAACACCTGATAGTTTGGCAATTGACACATCCCAAAGAAGTGGAACAAGGAACATTCTAGTGGGACTTAAGGGGCAATTCCAGACAGGCAAGTGTAATAAAATATAATGATTTTTATTGAAAAATTGTTAAAATGAGGATATTTTGAAAATATAGGTAAAAAGTACAATCACATAGCACAAAAAGTACTTAATGTAACATGGAACTCCAATGTTTCAACATCTTATAAGTCTTCTTCAGGAAGTTTTTGTTGTTCCATGCAAGAGTACATTGAATACACTAAGAAATAAATAACAATGAATATCATACATGTCAAAATACAGCATATATCTGATATAATGATGATAAACAGTATACACATGTTTATACATATATATGGATGACAGAGCTCCATGATAATATAAACTTACAGTGCTGGTGCTTTTTTAATGTCCTGTGTGCATGAGACCTTTGACTCATGTATTGGTATTATGGTTTGGTCCTTGTCAACATGTCACGAAGGACAAAAACAAAGATACACAATCAAAAGAAATCCAGAATTTGCTGCAACACTTCACCTTTGTTGATCCCTCATGCAACAGACATCACAGATAGTGTGGGGTACAGAAAAAGGTGACAAGTTTCGCACTGTGGCTAGGGCTTACTTATAACCTCATATAAGCTCTAGCCACAAAAGTGTTGAGGCAAATTCTGGATTTCTTTTCATTGTGCATCTGCACATAAACTGTGCTAGCACCTTCACCTGCACCTTGGCTATGCTGTGGATGGATGGCTAATGTGCTCACCTGCAGCTGATTTCTCTTCAGTGGCAAAAACAAAGAGTTTGGGCTGAGTAGGTGTGTTCTCCTACATGATGCTGTATGGGACAACACATCACATTGCAATGTTTTTTGATCACTGGAAGTTTGGTGTCCACATTAGCACATGGATCTTTAATAGATGTTTTTCGTTGTTGCACAAGCACAGTTAAAGAATCATGTCACTGTGTAAGACTATTCTAACAATGTCATTGTTTTTTGACTATCTGATATGTTTATGTATGCATATATTATATGCTGGATTAGCATGATATTTGCATTATAACAAATATTAGATGAAATGTAGCATTTTTTTCAGCATTCAGAATTAGGTTTAGACAACGTGTTTACTATTTATCCACTTAGGGAGTGCAGCTGGCTGTGGCTAACACAAATACACACAATATACATTTTATTATATATTTTTTTGTTTTTTGTTATTTGGCTTTACAATTTATTTAAACATGTTGATGAGGACAAAAGCACAAAATCAATTCCCCCAGTTTAGGGATTATGTTAGTGTTAGACTTAGGGGTTCAGTAATAGGGGGAGGTTAAATGTTAGGGGAATACTTTAGGGCTTTAGTTTAGGGGCAGAATTAAGCATTAAGAGCTCACTATAGCAGTTATGGCTTCCCTGTCACCATCCACGCAAAAAAAATCATACTTACCTCTCTGGCAGGCACCAACTTTGATCTTCCCGTTGTTAAAGAGCTGGTACCCTACTGAAAGCTGGGCTTGCTCCTGCCAGCCTTTCTAGGAGACACACTAATGAAGTAGGGGCTGATGGGAACCATATAGGTCAGCAGAGGACCAGGCACCCAATGCAAGATTCTTCAGTGGCTGTATCTCTTTTATGTAGTGAAGTTTAGAGTCAGCGCCAACCAGAGACAAAAATATAATAAACCTTTCTTGCAGCTTTTTTGTTTTAAATTTTACATAGGGTAACACTGTAAGCGTTAAAGTGGGAGATTAAAATGGACCTTGCACGAGGTCTTCTTCTTTTCCATATCTTCCATCCATTATTCATGCCCATCCATCAGCCCTCAATGTAAAATTTCTGCATTTCACTTGTAGACAAAAACACCTTTGGAGAAAAGTTACCCCATCCTATTCTGCATCATTGGATCATTGCATCATAATAGCTACAACTACTACATCTCATGGACTAACATACATGGCCTGGAACCTGCTTTACAAATCTACATTACTGCACCCTAGAAATTTGTGATCCTTCCCCCAACATTCCCACTGGTAAAACCATGATCTGCTGGTAAAATGTAACAAGTACTTTGTAATGTTGCACAATACCTCCACATTGTACTTAATCTAGCCATATTCATACTATATACAGTATATTGTGATAGTGAGAGTCCCTGTCTCTGGGAAAATTAGTTTAAAATGGACTCTCAAAGAGTCAGTTTGAGAAGCTCCAGTGGAAGTTTTGTGAGTAGAGAAAACTATATTTTAAGTTTTCTCTGGATTTGGTAAGTCTGGATCGGGGCTGGAGACTTGAAGAGTCCAAAGAGCATTGGTTGGGATGGAGCCTTCAGTCTTGTGCCCAGGTTTTTCAGAAATTCTACAGGTTGTGTGTGTGTGTCCAGGTGTGCGCACTCATTATAAGGCAGGTCTGAGCAGAGCTCAGAGGAGGTGGAGTAGGAGTTGGGGTTGGAGCAGTTGCTGCAGCCAGGAGAGAAGTGTGCTTCTGTCTAGGAACCAAAGCAATATATATGAGACAGCACTCCATGTGGGAGAGGTTCCAGGTCAGTGGACGGAGAGAGTTGGGCCAGCTGAGAGAGTCTGGAAGACCATAGCTGAGACAACTGGGAGAGAAAGTCCTGGGGACCAGAGGAAACCATCAGTCTCAGAGGAGTAAAAAAGCCTGGAGGGTTAGGAAAAAACCCTTCCTAGAGGCCATGAGTGGGCCTGAGCAGCATGGTACTGTGACCAAGGCTAAGTGAGCCTTGAGAGCCGAGTGGCTTTGCATTTTTTGTTGTATTTTTTTTCTGTAGAAGAATCCCCGTGTGGGTAATCCATGTGTTATGAACTTTCATTTTGTTATTTTTAATAAAAGTGGGCTACCAGGCCCTAAACCTGATCCCGTTTGCTGTGAACTCACTGAAAAATGCACCTGCCACTGAGCTAGACATCCCCCATACTACAATATACAGTATCTAACAAAAGTGAGTACACCCCTCACTTTTTTTGTAAATATTTTATTCTATCTTTTCTTGTGATAACACTGAAGAAATGACACCTTGCTACAATGTAAAGTAGTGAGTGTACAACTTGTATAACGGTGTAAATTTTCTGTCCCCTCAAAATAACTCAACACACAGCCATTAATGTCTAAACCGCTGGTAACAAAAGTGAGTACCCCCCTAAGTGAAAATGTTCAAATTGGGCCCAAGTAGTCATTTTCCATCCCCGGTGTCATGCGACTTGTTAGTGTTACAAGGTCTCAGATGTGAATGGGGAGCAGGTGTCTTAAATTTGGTGTTATCGCTCTCACTCTCTCATACTGGTCACTGGAAGTTCAACATGGCACCTCATGGCAAAGAACTCTCTGAGGATCTGAGAAAAAAGAATTGTTGCTCTAAATAAAGATGGCCTAGGCTATAAGAAGATTGCCAAGATCCTGAAACTGAGCTGCAGCATGGTGGCCAAGAACATATAGCGGTTTAACAGGACAGGTTCCACTCAGAACAGGCCTCACGATGGTCGACCAAAGATGTTGAGTGCACGTGCTCAGCGTCATATCCAGAGATTGTCTTTGGGAAATAGATGTATGAGTGCTGTCAGCATTGCTGCGGAGGTTGAAAGGGTGAGGATCAGCCTGTGTTGAGTTATTTTGAGGGTACAGCAAATTTACACTGTTATACAAGCTGTACACTCACTTCTTTACATTGTACCAAAGTGTCATTTCTTCAGTGTTGTCACATGGAAAGATATAATAAAATATTTACAAAAATATTTGGGGTTGTACTCACTTTTGTGAGACACTGTATATATATTTTACATCTGGCTTCCTTGGAAAGGAAAGAGGAAAGAGTGATGCCTAGGTATAAACTATATTTTTTACCTTCTCTTGGCAAGTATTTTTTTTTTTCTTCACATGCAAGGATTAGTGAACCAGTATTGAAAAAGTGGATTTTACTTAAGTATAAGGTACCCCATAAGTGTTCAGCGTATGTTTAGTGTAGGGTGTCTGTCCGTGTTCATCCGATCCGATAGGTGGATGGAAAATAGGGTTTCCATCCGTCTGTATTTGGCGGATCGGAGCAGATTAGATGTCAGCGGACATGTCACAACTAGAGAACAATGAAGTGTCCGTTCGGGTCCACCTGAAAAACTGACAGGCGGACCTGAACGGTCCGCTCGTGTGAAAGGACCCTTAAGCTTTAAAAGTGAAACATAGAAGTTGATTGTTTGCCATGCACAAATGCTCCAGTGTTAATAAATTAACCACATCATATTTTGCTGCTTGTATTTTGCTCTGTGAACTTACATATTTACCATTTCAGATGTTTTTGTACCGTACATGATTTTTTTTACTGTTGTTTAAAATATCTTGAAATCTACTATAAGAGATGGTGAGGCTACATAAATTGTTTAAATGTCTAAGAAACAGCTGAACTTCCTATCTTTTTATATCTGGATATACATCATGATTTATACTTGGGATAACATTTTTTTAAAATTGTAGTTATTAACCGCTTGCCGACCACTGATCGGCAATTGACGGCGACAATGTGGCTCTGTAACGCAAAACGCCGTCATACGACGGCGGCCGCGATACAGAGCCACTGTG